>JBBMOL010000011.1:6186148-6422289 GCA_037954665.1 Laguncularia racemosa
CCCATAGGGGCACTTTTCTAAAGTTCACCATTTCTTAGGATTGCTAGTTTGTAATAGATGCTTTTCTATGAAAATTAGTCAACCCACAAGGGTACTATTCTAAAATTCATCTTTTCTTTGCTAGTTTATATAATAAACGCTTCTCTATGCAAATTAGTTAGCCCATAGGGGCACTTTTCTAAAATTCACTATTTCTTTGGATTTCCAGTCTGTAATAAACGATTTCCTAGAAAAGTTAGTCAGCTCACAAGGATACTACTCAAAAAATTCATCATTTCTTCAGATTGTCAGTCTGTAATAGATGCTTTCTCATGAAAATTAGTCATCCCATAAGGGTACTATTCTAAAATTCATCTTTTCTTTGCTAGTCCGTAATGGACGCTCACTCATTAAAATTGGTCAGTCCATAAGTGCACTATTCGAAATAAAAAAAAAAAATCATTACTACAAGTTGCTACTCTGTAATGACCATTCCCAATATCGAATAGTTAACCCGTAGAGGCACTTTCCTAAACATTCTCTCTTAGGGTTACAAGTTTAAAGAGATACTTTCCACTATCGATTAGTCATCTCATAAAGCACTTCCCCAAACATTTCACCTTTTAGGGTTACTAGAAATGCTTCCCACTCTCAGATAAATCAGTTAATCATAACATTGTCCATCCTTTCTTTTAAGCAAAAATGGTGTCTCCTTGTATTTTTGTGATTAAGTTTTTCTCAAACTTTACCATAAAGAAGGGCAGTTGTAAACACCCTATTATTTTGTGTGCATAACATGATGAGGAAAAAAAAAACCTTGGCCCAGTTAGCCAAGCCCACAGTCAAACTCACACAAGAGATGGCAAGTCAAACGTTCGAAACTAAAGGGATGCAAGATTGCGTCCCAAAATATTTTTGCCTAGGCGCATATAGTACACGTACGCATGCAAGAGCATTTAATGAACAGTGATGTCACTGTTCATCTTGTTCTTCCTTCCAAATTCGAATCCAATCGATTTAAGAAAGCCCGTGATCACCATTTTTTAGCCCGTTTTCGACCATTTTTTTATTATTGTTTATCAAACAAAAAATGGAAATCAATAGAGGGCATGGGGTAGAAGCTAAAAGATATCAAATCTGAATAAATTGATAAAGGAAAGTGCTTCAAAAATACTCTCAAAGTTCAGCCAAAATAAGAAAATACTTATATGGGTCTGATTTCTTTTTTCAGAAAAAATTTTGTGTGTAATATTCGATTTAATGACATATTTAGGGCAAGTAGAGCTTCTAGAACACGAATATATCTTTTAATACTTTTGACTATCACAAATTCGTGTTCAATTTGGCCAAAAATATTCAAAATCCTTAAATACTCATTAATCCAATTTTGGTAAATTTAAGTATCCTTACTTAAAATTGAGGCCATAGAATTATAAATAAGACCTTAGGGATCATTTAAGGGGAGCTTTCCATGAAGAAAAAACACAAAATTAGGCTGAATTACTCATTCCCTATTGCTAACCCGCTACCCGTAAGCTCCCATCCTCTCTCTTTAATTTCTCTCAAACGAGAGAAAATCAAAACAATCCAAGACCACCAAACACTTTCCCATCACTAAAGGAGTAATACCCAGTAGTCAATTGGGTGTAATTTTCCAGAATTTGCTTCAATCAGACTGGAGATCAAGATCATGGTTTATGCTATTTGGGTTTTGGTTTTCTTTGAATTGGAAGGGTTAGGAAGCTTAAATCAAGAAATTGGTTGAGAGGTTTTGTTCCAAACATCACTGGGAGTTGCTCCAACCACTCAATTTACACTGTCGCTAACCGGAGTAGACTGAATAGCTAATTATTATTTTTTTTATGTGAAATGATACATTAAATAATAATAATGTTTTTTAGAAATAATTAAATATTAATTGTTGCATTTGATTATCCAAAAATCCAAAAATGTAATAATGTACATGTTCTTGTTTGTGCTTTCGCAAGTTTTTTTTTTTCTTTTCTTATTACTCATCTAGGAAATTTTTTTCTAAAAAATAAAAATTTTTAAATGGTCTTTTTTCTAATTTTTTTTAAAGGATGAAAAAATATAGGGTTTTAAAATTCTTTTCAAAAAAATAAATAATGGTTAATGACGTAAAGTGAAATTTTATTTTATATAAAATAAACCAACAAACTAAATTTTTATAAAAAGTGAACTACGACTTATCTATTCATGAATAGCAAGTATGTAGGCACCTATAGGGTGACATTAAATAATAATTTTTTTTTAGTTAAACTTTTTCTAATAAAGTTTAATTTTTGAAGGTTAAAGTAGTAATCAAAAGGTTTCAATAGGATAGCCTCCGACTCCAAATCTCTTGTTTTATTTAAAACATCCTATGCGGACTGGTAGCTAAATTAAGACTAATATACTCAATTAGTCTTAATTTAATAGTTTTCTCGATCTCGATCAAGTGGTGACTCCTTTTTCTCCAAGTTAGATAAAAAACAAAATTTTTCCTAATTTTAGTTGAGAATTTACATTAAATAGGCATGAGGTTTAGTGTGAATCAAATTAGGAAAAATGAATTAAAATTTAGGCCTTTATATGGACTTTTCTTTTGTAACTAGCTACTAGTGTTATTCCACACAAAGAAAGCACCCCTACAGGCTTAATTACGTGAGTCAATAAAGCTCATAGCTAAACTTCAATTCAATTAATTGATTCTCTTTATTTATTTCAAATCTAACTATATTGACTTTTCAAGAAATTTTAAAAGAATAAGTATCAACTATTTACTTATCAAGAATTATAGTGCTCTAAAAAAATCCAAGAGGGAAAATATTCATCAAAGTAAGTTTAAAAGAAATCCATGATTAATTCTTAACTAGTGATGCTATTCAAATTTCTAAATCTTAAAATTCGAAGCTAAGTAACTCCACTCTACATAGACTTTATTATTTAATTTAAGTAAAATGTCATTAAAGCACTTATTGGTAAGGCATTCAATACTATCTAAAGAGTTATCCTTGCGCCTAACATCATTCAACTTCTTGTAGTCAATGCACACCCTCTACCTTGTAATCATGCACATGGAGATCAATTCATTCTTGTTGTTTGGCACTACTATCTTCCCTCTTTTCTTGGGCATTACCTACATAAGACTGACTCATAAGCTATCAGAAATTGGATAAATCACATCTACATCTACCAGCTTGATAACTTTAGCCTTGACTACTTCCTTCATATTAGAATTTAATCTTTTTTTAGGTTACACCACCAATTTGTAACTTTCTTCCATCAATATTTTATAGGTGCAAAATGAAGGACTAATCTCTTTTATGTTTGATATTTTCCATACGATGGCCTTTTGTGGTTCTTAAGCACCTTTAACAATTTCTCCTTTTGGTATGTTTTTAAGTTAAAAGCTATAATCACTAGTAGCTTAGAGTTCTTTTGGTCTATTTTTAAGTTTGTTGTTGAAATAAGTAAAAGCACATGGAGAGTAATGATCAATTAGATTGTAAGATAGAATCTACAAGCATTAGGTTGCTAAATGTTTGGTTGTTAAAATCTAACAAGTGTTTAGTGGTAAAACTCTAGAGGCAAATCTAGGAGTTGGGATATGATAGGCCTTCACTACAAGCTAAAGGGCTATGTGAGGGTAGAGCACCTAGAGACAAATAATGATGTGCTTGAGAGGCACAATTTAATGTTGTATTGAATGTGTTCCAAAAGTTCTATATTTATATGATAGATGTAATAAAATGAAAGCAAATGATTTTAGGATGAGAATATTATATGCCATATCTTAAATTAAGTTACAATTATATCGCTAATAGATATGATGCACAATCTATAGAAATAATTGATAATTAAAGGGAATTCGATATAACACATTAGCTTTAATTACTCAATTTGACAAGTTCGCACAGCCTACAAAAGACTGATAAGATAGGAATTATAGAGAAAGATCTCTATTAGGTCATTATACAATAGTAATTCAAAAGATCATATTCAAGTTGTCGAGCCTAATTTTGAATTTTTCCTTAATTTAACCTATATTAATCCTAGCCCACTTAATGCAAATTATTTGATAATAAAATTAAGAAAAAACTATATTTTTATATATTTAAAAAAATTGGAGCCGCCACCAACTTAAGTTAGAAAATAAGACAAGTTAAGGTTAATTAAGTGAATTAACCTTAACTAGCTACTAGTGTGCAAATTTTTCTAAAAATCTATTTTAGAAAAATATTAACAAAAAATTTTGGACTTTGAGGTTATCCTATTAAAATCTAGACGATTATCACTTATTATTTTTCAAGAAAATGAACTAAAAGGCTTTATTTAAATTCCCTTCATGATTATGTATAATAATAATAACATTTTCATGCACATAAGATACAAAATAAGTCAATATAACATTAAAAATTATTTACCTATTTTTATGATGAATTTTTTATTTGTTATTATTTATTATTTATTTGAAAACTTAATTTGGAAAATAAATTTTTTGCAATTTTTATGGTTACCCTATAGGTGCCTATGTACCTACTAGTCAAGATCAAACCAATATAGTTTTGTTTTTCCTTTTATAAAATTTTAGTTTGCTAATAGATTTTATTTAATAAGAAGCATTGGGTTTATGTTATTTAACCAAATTAAATTTTTGTTAAGAAAATATCTAAAAGACTTAGATTTTCATATGGTAACCTTTGAAAATGTTAAGAAGACCTAAGTTTGGAAAAATATCATATTAGATTTTTATTTTTTATATTTTTTAAAAAAGAAAACTCTAGTGATAAAGCTCTAAAATACTAGTTTTTGATAAAAAAAAATCTTTTTTATCATATTTAGATTTTTCTATCTTTTATTACTATTATTATCATTAGTTTTATTATTATTATTTCTTTATATTTTTATTTTATTTCTAAACTTTTTATTTACCAAAAAATTCTATTTATTTTTTTATTATAATATATTTTTTATCTTTTCAAATTTTATATTTTTATTACTAATACTATTTGCCATTGAGCAATAATATATGCCACGACAATTCAATAAGTACTCATTCATGTCCTGAAATAAAACATATCAATTAGTATACTAAATAAGAGGCGAAACAACTAAAACAAAGTTTTATATTAAATATTTATTTATTGCTATTACCTTTTTTATTTTTATTATTATTATCGTTACTAATCATTATCATTACTACTCTTAATTTTTTTTTTTATTTTGTATTACTTATAAGCTAAATAAATAACAATAATAAAAAAAAGAAAAAGAAAAAAAAGAAAATATACCAACTAGGTATGTTCAAGTTGGATCTGTCGACCACGGGTTAGATTGTGAGTCGAATCACAGGGCTAGCACAGGTTCTTCACACGCGTAATTGGTGTAGGTGCTAGAGAGGACAATTGCAATGGCAACAAGGTGCTCTAAGTAGCTCTAAACATCGGCAGCAATTGCTAATGAGTCGATCTCAGGGTTTTTGAGGGTATAGAGCACAAATTTGGTGGTGGTTTTGTGTGAAAGGGAGTAAGGTGGTAGTTTGAGGGTGGCCGAATGGGTGGCTACAGGTGGTCATCGATCTACTTACATAAGTGCATAATCGAGAGAAAAGATGGGGTTTTTCCTACCCTGTAGACTACAGGGATCTTATTGATACTTAGATGATGGTTTGAGGTTATGTGTTGGCAGAAATATCCTAAAGAGAAGGTGGTGATCGGTGTGAGTATAAGTTTAGAGAGAGAAAGCATGAAGTTGAGTGTTCTTAAGCATTTAAAACATGAATCAAATCCCATCCAGGAATTTGAGATGTTCCAATCTATTTATAAATGTGCTCAAGTGATTTTGATAGGTGTGAGTTAGATTTGTGATATGTAAGTAAAAACCTTAATTTTATCTTTTTTATTCAATTCGTTTTCTATTAAAAATTGACATTAATCCTTGTTTTCAATTGGAACTTGATAAGATTATGTTGAGATTCAATAAAAACTGGTTTGGATTTTAATGAGGCTTGATTTTAGGGCATGTAGATTTGGACATAAGTGCATGGAAGGACCAATTTCAGTCGATTGAACTAATGTTCGAAATATCAAAGTTTTGTCTTTCAACAAAATCTCATGTGGTTAACATATCTTGTTTCCTACTTTATAGATGCTCGCTATCCAAGTCATTTTCTTATAATGTATTGTTAGAGATTGGCTTTTTTGACACTTCAATCATATATAGGATATTAGTGAAAGATAGTTGATAGAAAGCCTAGAGATTGGATTACAGAATTGTTGTTCAATGCAATAGTGAGAATCATGTATTTATGCTATTACACTACAACAAATCCATTTCAAATTATTCATAATTTTATCTTATATTTAGGTTTTCTGTGTAAATTCTACATCAAATTTTCTTTTGTCTTACTAGCCACTTCTCAATTTCCATTTTTTTTTTTTTACCAATAATCAAAGCCCGTATCATCACAGCAAATTAGTGTCAAAGCATCACTGCCTAATGGTTATGCATGCTTTACTTAGGCAGGTTCCCACCATAAGATAACACCATGATATATTATATCCTAAAAGCCAAACTATAATTGATGTTTGTTTGTGGAGGTCTGTTTGTCACATATAGATCCCTAGAGCCCTATATAGGCGTATAGGCAAATTGTTTTGGACTCATTTAATGATTTTGTGAGGATGTGGATCTAGTTGCCCCGTAGATGGTTTAAAATCACACTGCTACTAGATCTACCTGTAATAAGAAGATGATGCATCAATGAATAAGCAGAAGTTTTCACGTGCTAACTGTGAGTGGTGTCTTATTTTCATTATAATGGCCGACCACTTTATCTAGTATTAAACCATTAATCTAAACGAGTTGTGCTATAACGAAGCAGCCCATGTATGATTGAATTTGAATCAACTTTTGACTAAAAAGGGAAAGTAACATTAGTCCATGGACGATTTGATGATGGTGAAAACATAGTTCCCTTGTGCAATCCAGCATGGATGAAAAGGACGCTAGAGTTTTTGTGCCAATGATTACTGCATTTGGATGTTGCATGCGAACTTATCTAATTAATAGCGAATTTCGGAGTCTTGAATGTACAAAGTACTCTCTATCTGGTTCTTACCATTATGTGGAAACTTCAAGACCGTGTATGCGTGGCGATTTTTTTTTTTTTTTATAATCCCATTTATTGGATGGAAAAGAATGTTTCATCGGGTTTTAACAGATAATAAGGAAGTTTCGCTCAAAGGAAAACAGAAAAACATTGCAAAGTAATAGTAGCAATACCAGTTCATCATTAGGTTAGGTCATGGACGTATATATTTTAGGGATAATTGGAAATACACTAATTAAATTATTGGTGGAGTAGAACTAGATTTTGTGAACTTTTAAAATGTAAATTTATTCTTTATAACTTTTAAAAATATACAAATAACTTAATCTATTATTGAAACCCTAAAAATTATAAAGATTTAACGAAGCTTATAGATTACACTTAGAGCAATTGAGAGATAGATTGTTAATGAAGTATATAGCTATTTCTAAATTCTAAGTTATTTTAACATTTTGGCAGCACAAAAACAAGCAAGATTCTGGTGAGAAAAGTACTCTCACATTATTCTTGGATAAATGCACCATGAACACTTATAAGTTTAGTTTTTACTAATTTAGTATCAAAGGTTTATTTTTCTTGTAATTTAGTACATATTTTTTTAATTTTATTGTAATTTAGTGAAAATTTAAACACTACATACATAAAATTGTAACTAGATTGAAAATTCGGATATTAAATTTCAACATTAAAAGTCTAGACAATAAAATTATCAAAAATTAAACATATAAATATTTGTTGTGCATTTATAATACTTTAGAGTTTGGAATAAAAATTAATATTTTTAAAAGATGACATAATTGACATGATATATATTACCAAGTATGAAATTCTCCAGTCAAAAAAGTAAACTAACTTCTTATGCTAAAAATATATATATAAAGCATGAAAAAAAAAAGAAAAAAGACTTGAATCGTACAATCCCTCCATTACCTTAGAATGAAAGGGGGTGATCTCATAATTCTTGGTCTATGAAGATGCATAGTTAGGTGCTCTATTTTATTTTTCCATTAAGGTCGAACTTGAACTTATGTTTGAGAGATAACTGTAAACACCCCATTTTTGCCCTAATGATCAATAATAATCAATTTTCATTTTTTTTTCATTTTTTACTATTTTCTTATAATTTAGCAAAAATAGGAAAAATATTCAAAAAATAAAATAAATAGGAAAAATATATCAATTTTGGAAAATAATTGTAGAAATAATTTTTACAAATTTTTAGAATTTCAAAATAATATAAAATAATAAAAAATTGCATTGCATATATGTAAATTGCGTAAATGAAAAAAAAAAAAAACTAAGTGGGCTAACCCAGCTGGTCCGAGCCATGACTTAAAGGCGCGCGGGGGTGGGCTTGGTCAAAGGTTCTAAATTCGAAGGAGGCATTTCCGCGTTTTGCCGATTTTTATTTTTGCCTGGGACACGTGTCAGCTTGTGATTGGACAAAGGGAGCACACGCGCCGAGCCCGTGATCGTCTTCAACCTTCGTCCAAGATCGTCGCCGATAGGGAAAAATCGAATTTCGACCATTTTGATTCGATTTTTTACACAAATCCAAAAAATCTTTAACTAAAATAGGATAAACATCATCCAATTGTAATCAAATCGCAATAAATCAAAGGATTTACACAAATCGGAGATGGGTTTTTCAATCGAAATCCGATTTGCCTAAATCGGAGGAAATCCGAGCTTATCCAACTCAATTTCTTGCGTCTATAAATAGGAATCGAGGAGAGGAAGCTAGGGCACGGATCAAAAGTGAGAAAAGAGAGAAAATAAGTGAGATTAGAGCTTCTCCAGAGTTCTCGAGCACAACCGCCAATCAACATCGCCTTGAAACGCCACCTGGAGAGGTTTTCGACCGCAACCACCACCAATTTTAGGTTCCTCATCCTCAGAAGCTTTAGAAACACCCCTCATTCGACAAAAAGGGTCGTCGGAACGCTGTCAACGAACACCCCCAACCACCGTGCCCGATCGACCCGACCCGACTTGCTTTGACCTGATCCGACCCGACCCGCGCACCGACCCAGATCTAGGTAAGTAAATTTTTTTTATTTTTTTGTATTATTTATTTATTTATTTTATTTATTTATTATTTATAATTCAAAAAATAGAAAAATATTAGAATTTAGATTAGTTTTTTTTTAGGATTTAATTTAGGGCGAATAATAGAAAATAATAAAATAATAATAATGATAATAATAAATTATAAAAAAAATTAAAACTGATAAAGATATATTAGAAAAGATGATAAAATTTAGATTTTTAGGGTAGATAAATAATATAAGAAGAAAATTTTTAATAGAAATTAGTAAAAGTTAATAAAAAATTAATAAAAATTTATAATAATTTATAATAATAGAGGTAAGTTGAAAAATAAGGAAATAAATTTTATCACTTAGAAAAAATGTTTTTTTATAATAATAAATCCAAAATTGGTTTTTTCCTTAAAATTATTATTTTTCAAAAAAATCAATTGATCAAGCTTAGGCTTAGATTATTCCAGAAAAATACCAAAATGATAAGAACATAAACTAAAAAAAAAATCATAATTATAATTCACAAACACATTAAAGTTTTTCAAGAAAAGCAAACTACGACCCGTTTGATCCTAAATAGCAAGTACGTAGGTATCCATTTGGGACAACTCTAAAAAGAATGAAAAATCATTTTCTTAGAATAAGTTACTCAAAAACACAATAAAAAGACAACAAAAATGAAATAAATGACATTAGGAAAAGGTTTAAATTTCAAGAGAATAGGATGGTAACCTTAAGGTTTTAATAGGTTAGCCTCCGAATCTAAAAACTCTGGTTTCTCATTTCCTCTTTCACAAAAACAAAAAGAGGAAATCTCGTTGACTAGTAGTCTAAATTAGGATTAATCTGCTCAATCAGTTCTAATTCAATTTTTCCCAACCACAGTTGGGTGGCAACTCCAAAATAAAATGAAATTCCTAATTCAAGTCGATGATCCATATTAGATGAGCATAGGGTCTAGTATGAGTCGAATTAGGAATGGAAAATAAAAAATTAGACTCGACAATAACTATCCATACATTGATAAGGGGTGTATGGATTCTTGAGAAGAGAGGAATCATAATGATCCCCCCACACCACCCCACCACCAACCCCCTTGTGTGACTACTCAATCCCCATAAGTGAATAGAAAGTTGGATCTACATTGGATCTCACCCGAATATATATATATAGTTAGTTTAAATGGTATCATAGTCAAGGGGTGAGTATATAGTTAGTTTGAATGTTTGTTGTTTAAATATATGAACACAATTCTTCTGTGGAGTCCAATTTTTATATATCTTATTTGCTTAAAACGACCCTAAGTGGAAGTCTAGAATATTATGGTAAGTGCAGGGGCCTAGTGTAAATCCCACTGAGATTAAAGGGTAGTAAGAGGACCAACGAGGCAAAACCGTAATACTAGGACTTTTAGTAGTTCTACAAATGAATATAAAAAAAATGGAAAATTGTAGTGTTCTAATTTAAACAATGGAGTTATTCAAAAGAACTGTCCTATTCTAGCTTTGCTTCTAATTAGGGTATAGATGACCTAATAGCAAACAATAGGGATGAAATATATGTAAAAGATTTCGATAAGGCAATAGATGACTCGAAAATCCCAAAATTATCTTATGACCAAATCTACCAAATGGCCAAATGGAAAATTTTTTGTAAGAATGATTATGTCATAACCACAAAAGAGAAGGATATTCCTATCTCTGATGCGTTAACGACATTAAAATTATTGAGTGATGATTCCATTCGAAAATATGGACAAGAATAGAATTACATGCATGTAGATCTAATCCAAGTAAGAGTTGAACCTCTTACTAAATTAGGATTAGATACCTCAATTTTAATGGTCCTTAGGGATGCTAGGGAACTGGAGTATAAACAATCGATTCATGCTATAGTTGAGACTAGTTTAAGTACTGGTCTAATCCAATTTGAATATCACCCAAATGTCACCTTAGGTCTTAAGGACAAGACCATAACGAGTTCCTTGATCCTACAAATCAAGACTCATAATTATAAAATGATTGAAGGTGCATTGCCTATGGCAATCATCTACAGAATTTATTTTAAATTAATGAAAACTGCTTGTGGATTTAAAGCATATAAAATTGATAAAAGAGGTCAAATGCTTTTAATCCAAACCGACTTAACCAAGTCGAATGTAACAATTCCCAAAATGATCAAATGGGCTGGGAAGTAGACAATCCTACTCCCAAAAAAACAATATGCAATGTCAAGCCATCTAACATGGTGCAACATCCAGATGGTAAGGTAATACTTCAATTCTCTAGGAGATCTTTTGATTATCCTAGAAACCTAGATATTAGGTCAATGTCTTTAATATCATCTTCTAGGAGATCTATGGATTTACTTAAACCAATAATTAATGAACCTAAAAATGTCTCTAATAGTCTAAAGACTAAGGTTAATCCTTCAATTAGTGGTTTAGTCAATAAACCAATAAGAATAACCCAATCGGTCTATCAAAACTTTAATAATTGAGATTATGATAAACCTTCTACTTCAGAAGCAGGAGATCCTAAACTTAATGTCTTAGAAAAACCTTTCGAACCTGATAGAGTTTTTCTAAATAATGATTTTAATTCTCCTAAAAACAGAAAATTAAGAGAATGGTACCTTAAAACTTTTGATAAGTTTAAGGCACAAATTAAGGAGGATTATTATAATTTTATGGAAGAATTAGGCGCTCAAAGTTTGTTTTTTGACTAGCTCGAAAAATATTATTTGAAACCTAGGCAAATAAATGTTGTTAACAAATGCGTTCGATGGAGATTAAGTGATGGTCAGATTATAAAATCTAATCATCCACCACTTAGCAATATTCGGTATTCTCACAAGGATACTAAAATCAAACTTGCACCCTTTAAGAATGCAACAGAAGCTTAAGGGTCAGGTATTAAAAAGATTATTGACCAAAATAATTATACCAACAAACATCTTCACACAATAGGCCAACAATTGGACATAATAGAAGATGTAGTTAATAATGAGGTCAATAACAATGTTAGGATGGAAAAATTAGTTAATAATAAACCACTTTTCAAACCATTCAAAATGCTTAACAGTCTTAATAATGAATTTCTTCAAGCTTTAAATGAAAAGAAAAAGCTAATGAAAAATAAAATAAAAATGGAACTAATGGAATCTCTAAGACTAGATACCCCTAAATTTAGGAATTTAGTCATCCAAGATACTCCATTTGAAAAAAGTAATGTCCTTAATGAATCTGAAAATAATGATTCAAATTCCAATCTAGATGTTTCATTAAAAGACTTAAGTCTTAATGATTTAGATGGTGAAGGAATTAATAAAATTACATGGAAGGAACCTCAAAAGCTATATTATCAATGAGCATCCCCTCTTGATATTATGTTTGAGGAGAAACCTAATAATTTTCAAATAAGTATTTTGCAAGAACCACCTATGAATGGAACATAGATGAAGCCTTATAATAAATGATCCTTAATGTTCTTAATCAGATGATCATGTTCTCGAATACTAATAAGAGTATTCAAGGTATATCTGATTATCAATTTGCTATACTTTTAATTGCTGATTTTACTAGTCAATTAAAAGGTTAGTGGGATAACTATCTCATTGAAGAACAGTGAATGAATATTTTAACAACAATTAAAAAAGATGAAACTAGAGTTAAAATACTTAATGAAAATAATAAACCAATTCAAGATTCTATTAATACTTTAATGTATTGTTTTAGTCAACATTTCATAGGAGATCCATCCCACATTAGGGATAAAAACTTAGAGTTTCTATCTAATATGAAATGTAAGTCCTTAGGAGAATTCTAACAATACAAAGATATTTTCCTTCAAAGGGTATTACTATGTGACAACTATAACCAACCTTTCTAGAAAGAAAAATTCTAAGCTAGTCTACCAAAATTAATAGGTAAACAAGTTAAGAGTAAAATCCGAGAAGAGTTCAATGGGGAAATTCCCTATAATGCTCTATCTTATGGAAAATTAATTTCGTATGTATATAAGATAGGAACCCAATTATGTAATATGATTAGGTTGCAAAAGCAACTTAAGAATGAAAAGAAAATGATGAAACAAAGCCTTCGTAATTTCTATTCTCAGTATGATCCATCTTTTGTTTCTAGAAATTCTATAAAATGTACAAAATGTAGAAAGAAACCTAAGAAAAATTTTAAAAGAAAAAAAGAAAAATTTCTCTAAGAAATTTAATGAAAAATTCAATGAAGATTCTTCCAAGAAAGATAAAAGGAAAAAACCTTGGAAAAGAATTAAATGTTATAGATGTAAGAAATATGGTCACTGCTAATAAATGCAGAATCAACAAAAAACTTTATGAATTAAATTTAGATGAACATGTTGTGGAAGACATTCTACAAATATTTGCAAAAGAAGGATACTCTTCCAATAATGCTTCATCTTCTGAAGAAGATGGGATTCGAGTCAATGACATGAATCATCATCATCTTCTGATAATAAATCAAATGTCCTAACTAAAGAAGAAGAAGAATTTCTTCTTATGTTAGATCAAATGCTAGATAATGAAGAGAAATTAAGACAGTTGGAAAAGGTCAAACCAACCATTTCAATTTCTAATAATTTAACCTATAATCTTAATGATATACTCTATAGGAGAAAATCAAAAGATCATAGACCAATTACGGTAAATGATCTTCATGATGAAATTAAAATTCAAAAACAAGAAATCAAATAATTAAAATTAATGCAGAATAAACTGCAAAATGAATTCTTTGAATTAAAAGAAAAAATGACTAATAATGAATGTTTAGATGATTCTGAACATGAAACTTCCATTAATGAGAAATCTAATAACGGCTTACTTAATTCAGATTATTTAATGCAACTAGTAGAAGTAACCACTAGGAAATGGATTACTAATGTCATAATTAGGATTAACAATGAGTTTATCCTAAAAACCATTGCGTTATTTAATACTGGTGCAGATTTAAATTGCATTAGAGAAGGGTTAATTCTAACAAAATATTTTGAAAAAACAACCAAGTCTTTAAGTTTTTCTTCTAGTAACAAATTATGTATTAACTTTAAATTATCCAAAGCTAAGATAATAAAAGAAAATGTTTGCTATAAAACTGTTTTTATTCTTGTTAAGAACTTAAAGCAGAATATCATATTAAGAACCCCTTTTATTAATCTCATTCAAGCTTTTAGAGTTAATAATGAAGGAATTAAGACGAATTATCTTAGGAAAAGAAATTTTGTCTCGAAACCACAAATTAAAATGATTAATGAGCTCAAACAGAACTAAATTTCTAAGTTAAACTATTTGATTAAATGTAAAGAAAACGAATTGTCTTTCCTAAATGATGATTTGACTCTTCACATAATCGAAGACCAAATCATTAGAAATCTTGTAAAGGAAAGGATTTCTAAATTAGAAAATGAAATTAGGAAAACAATTTGTTCTACTTTACCAAATGCATTTTGGGATAGGAAATCTTATATGGTAGAATTACCTTATGAGGGTAATTTTGATGAGAAAAACATCCCAACAAAGGTTAGACCTTCGCAAATGAACAAGATGTCTTAAGACATTGCTAAAACGAGATCAATGACTTATTAAGTAAAAAAGCTAATTCGTAAATCCAAGTTACCTTGGAGTTGTTCAGCTTTTTACGTTAATAAAAATGCAAAATTAAAAGAGGCACACCTAAGTTAATAATTAACTACAAGCCTCTAAAAAATATATTAAAATGGATAAAGTACCTAATATCTAATAAAAAGATTTACTTAGTAGGATACATAATGCAAAAGTATTCTCTAAATTCAATATGAAATCTAGGTTTTAGCAAATCTTGATCAAAGAATGCAACAGGTATATGACAGCATTCACTGTCCCATTTAGATAGTACGAATGGAACGTTATGCCATTCGGTTTAAAAAATGCTCCCTCTGAATTTCAGAGGATACTGAATGAAATTTTTAATGATTTTTCAAATTTCATAATTGTTTACATTGATGATATGTTGATCTTCTCTCCTAATATAGATCAACATTTCAAGCATATTAAGGCTATTATCAAGAAAGCTAAACATAATGGCCTAGTAATATCACCCGCTAAAATTTCCCTTTTCCAAACCAGGATTAAGTTTTTAAGGTTCGATATTCACAATAGCACTATTACCTCAATTAAAAGGTCAATAGAATTTGCTTCTAAGTTCCCAGATGAAATCGTAGATAAAACCTAACTCCATAGGTTTCCAAGAAGTTGGAATTATGTAGCAGACTTCTTTAAAGACCTTAATGTTTTATGCAAACCTTCCCATCAAAGGTTAAAAAGGAACCCACAAAAATGGTCTAAATTACATACCAATGTAGTCGGACAAATTAAAGAAAAAATAAAGGAAATCACATGCATACACATAGCAAACCCAACTCTACCAAAAATAGTAGAGACTGATGCGTCTGACATAGAATTAGTTGGATCCTTAAGTAAAATTCAAATGGAAAAGAATGTATAGTCTAGTTTATGTCAAAACACTAGAATGAATGTCAAATGAATTATTCCACAATTTAAAAAGAAATTTTAGCAATTGTTTTAACAATTTCCAAGTTTCAAGGAGATTTATTAAACCAAAAATTTCTTTTAAGAATTGATTGCAAAGTAGCCAAAAATATTTTACAAATGGATGTTCAAAAATTAGCTTCAAAACAGATTTTCGCCAAATGTCAATCAATTTTATCTATTTTTAATTTCGAAATTAAGCATATCAATGGTTCTTCTAATTCCCTTCCTGACTTCCTTACCCATGAATTCTTGTAAGGAGATGCCTCCCAAGAAGGACAAAGGAAAAGGGAAGGAGGTCCCTCCTAAAAATGGCCTTACAAATGTCCAGTCTTGGCTTGTTGTCATGGCCCCTAAATCTCATAATGCACCTTTAATGATCAAAGATGAGCCATCCTCCAATTCATCCAAAGCCAATGAAACCCCAAATGAGAGAAATGCGAGGAAACCTAATAAATGTTCAAACACTAATGTGGTGATAACACCATAATTGATCAAGACCATCACAACAGCCTTGAATGTCCCTGTTCAATTAGAACAGGAGAAGAGTGTATAAGCTTCTGAAAAGAAGTCTCACCAGAATGTTTAAATTACCAAGGTGGCTTCTTCCTCCGTGAAGAAATCTACCCCTCAAAATGTTTTGAAAAAATCAATGTTTTATGTTAAAGGCAATTTGAAATATGTCTTCTCAATTGAGAATGGAGTATTTGAAAATGAACCTTACGCTATGCTCAGAAAATATTTTCTAAAGGATTTCATTATGTTCCTTATGATAAATTAAAAACAATGGATTTTTATGAAAGAATTTTAAGTGAAATGAAATCCATTTCATTTAAACATTTTCAAAACAAATTGAGTAATTAGTTACTTAACTGCAAGAATTCATAAGGTCATAAACCTTAATGAATGGTCTGGCCAACCTACACAATGCCAAAAATTCCTAATAAACCCATTAATTCCACTTTCACCATATCTCCATGCTTACAATTATTTTGATTATAAGCAAGCATGGTGGAATGCCTTTTTCTGTATAAACAAAAAAAGATTCATACCTGGTTAACCTTTTTTGAAAAATGTTCTTCAAAAAACCTGCCCTACTGGTTTACACACTAACAGGATGATTTTGGAGCCAACAATGAAATCATTCATGAAAAACCTGAAAAGGATATGATCTTTTCATGAAAACCTATACACCTAACCCATATGAACAAGCATTTGACAAAACAATGATGTTCTATATACATATCAGCATATCATGGGTAATGACCTAGTTCTATAAATTCAGGAAAACCAATGACACCAAGGCCACCATTTTAACAGAAGGTTCAAAGTAAAACGGTGGGATGGCTTCAAAATGTGGGATAAGATTGAAGAAAATGTGGTCCTCAACTGGATCAAAAAGATAACTAATGTCCTAAAAATCTAAGAAGAAAAGTTCCCTTCCTTCATGACAGAGGATTCCTCATATCATTAATGGTTAGAGCAAACACTCCAAAATCAATGAAGCAATTACTGGAGCAAGCCTTAGTAAGTTTGCAAGAATCTACTAATGAAGACTTCACTCAATTTGCATCAGCTTACAGTAGAGAAAGCAATGAAGACGATTGCTATAGGATTGACCTGGCCGAACCATAGGATCAAATGTAAGTGTTTTATTGTCTTTGCAGCAAAATACTTAGAGTTTTATTTTAATATAAAGTATAGTATTTT
Source organism: Laguncularia racemosa (assembly GCA_037954665.1). Lineage (NCBI taxonomy): Eukaryota > Viridiplantae > Streptophyta > Magnoliopsida > Myrtales > Combretaceae > Laguncularia > Laguncularia racemosa. The sequence goes on from JBBMOL010000011.1 coordinate 6,203,552, forward strand.
ATACTATACTATTTTATAGTATCTACGTACAACTAATATACGTATCAATGTAATGTTTCCCAAAATTTACCATCACATACAGTATAATTCAAACCTAATGGGTAGAATCTTTCCACCGAATACTACTTTAGATTTTACTATCTCCAACAGTAAAACCCTCAATAACTTTTACTGTTCAAAATAGTGAAAGTACTTTTATTGTTCATTACAGTAAAAGAATGAATTTTTTTTTTAAATGAGAAGTTGGGCTCATTTGAGAGGCATCACTTACTTTTGATACCTTTTATCCTATCTTAACCTAAGCTTCAAACACTCTTCTAATACACACTAACTCCTCTTCTTTCTTCTCCATCTAATTTCTCTCTCTTCCTCTCTCGGTCAAAACCTTTGACCGATTGCTTCCACACACTCTTCGTTTCTTCTCTTATCCTTCTAACATATCATCTATGATAATACATCATAGATAAACCTTTGTAAATAGACATACTAAGTTAATGATATAACATCTTTTAATCTTCTTCCATCCTTTCTGAATCTCCTTTCTCTCTTCTTCTACTTCTAACTTCCTCTTCCTCTTCTTCTAATGTTTCTTTTCTTGTAATGTTCCTTTAATGTCATGTATATATGCTCATGTTATTAATGAAATTAATGTTTTATTATATCTTTAATTAGAACAATTCCCCACTACTCTTAGCTTTGTCGCTTGTGGTAGATCTTGTCCTTGTTATTTATTTTATGTTCTCTAATGTTATAAACCCCATCTGGACTAACTAAGCCGCCATTTGGAGGTTTTATGATTCAATGTTTATCTAGGATCTTAGGTATATTAGCGGGAAACTCGCCTCAAAGGTCTAATGGTTTTTGAAAAAGACACCTTGAAAGATGTTTAGCATCGTTGGTGTTCTCGATGAGGCTTGATATACAATGCCACGTACCAAGATATTAGAAATATATGTTTTATTTAATGCTTAATGCTTTTGTATATCTTTAATGTTTTAACTAATTAATTGCTTTTGTGAAAAAGCACTTCATGTTAATGCTTCCTTAATTTATTTTCCATACTTTGTTATCTGTCTTATCTTTTCATAACTGTATTCCATATACCCTACACTTAGATTGTAGGCCTTAGATCCTATCCTCAATGGTATATATATATATATATATGTATACTTGGTTAATAGCTCTTAAACTTTCCTTGAGTCACTGATGACTAGTATACCTCATTCTAGATCCATCAGTTGAACAAATCATTGCTAGTCTTGAATTCTAAGGCTTCTAGCCTATTAAATCCATTTAGGGTGGTTAGACTAGATTGAGAACTTATGCTCCTAATTAATTAGAGGGATAATTGTGGTTCAAAAGGAATAAAATATGGATTTAACATAATAAATTTATGAATTATCTAGTGATTATTTTCTCTTTGTAAGTATATATATAGGATCCGCTATCAACTATTAATTGCCCATTGACATTGCATTAAGTATTAGGGTCTTTCAACTAGATAATAGATATAACATAAAGTAGATTTTTTTTCTTTTTCTTTTTTTTTGCCAAAATAAATATTTTATTTGTGTAAATCATCCACCATCATCATGGGTTACAAAAGAAACATGCTCACTACTATACTAAGAATCTAAATGGATCAACTTCTAGAGCCAATATCAGGGGTTACACTACTAATGTATAAGACACATCCCCCTCCTAGTAAATAAAGCAATCCAATCAGCTACTGAATTAGCTTTTCTAGAAATTAAAGAAAAAGAAATACTTCCTAGAAAAGACTAAATTATTTGATTCATTGGCTTGATGACTGAGTTAGAAGCTCAATGGGTCAACCTAAGAACACCATTTAAAGCTTGAATATATTTGCATAGTCCAACCTATATGGCCCATTGCCATCCTTCATCAAAAGCCATCTAGACTCTCAACAACATAGCTTAAGACCCACTTCTTTAGAATTAAACTCCCAACACAATCTCAATCAACCTAAGACTAAATTCCCCTAACTGTCATGCACAATTGCACTAATAACCGCCCGATCAGATTGGGATATTCATGATCCATCTGCATTTATTTTCAGCCAAGGACTATTGGGTTTTGTCCACTTTTCACTCTTAGGGTTTGATATGTCAACACATTTTGATTACTTCCCATCCTCGAAACACCCTAAGAACTTCTCCTTTCTAACAATTCTTAAATCAGCACCCTTGACACCCTAATAACCGCATCGATCTCCACCTTTTTCCCCTCCAAAACGCATTGCATCTCATCTTTCATATGTTCCATGCTACCACGCTTACCATCATCTCAAGATCCTGAACTTTTCCTCCCATCCACCGTCGTAATGGAAAGGAGTTGAAGTCCCTGATAACGCATAGGATATGGGAAACGTAAATGGCCATGGGGACGAACATCCGTGACATGTTGCATGTTAGTTTCCTCCTTCCTAACTCTTTTCATTTCTTTGTTTTTTTTTTTTCTTTTTTAATATTGGTTTCTTGCTTGAGTTGTTTAATTAAGTTGCTTAAACTGATAACTAACTTAATGATTGGATTAGATTCGCCATGCCATGGGGAACAAAACAACACCATCTTTAAGCAAGGACAATATGAGTATGCAGTCCAACGTGATTTGTCTAATGAGTGTACGTCACAACCAACGCCCGCTTGGATGTAGATCAAATGGGCATGCCTAAGGGATCAATTCCATGGAGTGAGCCCTTCTAATCTGGAAGACTGGAAATGATATCCAGAGCTTTCTCAGGCTGTGAATGTATGGATTGGGGACGATTAAGTAACTCGGTTTAAGCTTGAGTTGGATGTGAGATTTTAAATTAAGAATTCAACTCAAATTTTATTATGTTTAGAATATTGAATTTGAGCTCTAAATGGTATTTAAAGAACTCAAGTTTGACTTAATTGATCACATTCAAATTTAATATTTGTCTATATTTTCAATTTAAATATCTTGATATTATAACTTACCAAACTCAATTAGTGTTCAATTAAGTTTGATTCAAGTTCAACTAATATTATGAATTAATTGAGTTCAATAACATAAAATTTGAATTTAATTCAACTATTATCAAGTAGCTTGTAAGAAGTTTGCCTTTTGTAGACCTAATTTCGACCAATAAAAATAATTTATCCATTCTCCCATTAGACACTATCAACATAACTGAAAAGATTAAAAACAATCCAATGAGGCCATTTTTTTATGAAATTTAAAGAAAGATGGAAATGAATACGTGAATTCAAATATTTTAATTAGCTTTAACCATCCAAATTTATAATTAGTTTATTGGTAAATTGTAAATATATTTCATAAATTATTAATTAAATATGTAGAGAATTGAGATTTTTAAAATGCGACTTTACTTTTATAAATTCTAAAAACATTTACGTACAATCAACTCCGTGCTAAATATGCAAACCCATCACCATTAATAAATACTTCTCGTTGTTAGTAGGGATCAAGGAACGTTTTGGTTATTATTATTATTATTATTTTGGTTTACCTACATGTCTATAAAAGTCATATACAAAGATAAAAATAAACAATTTCAAATTAAATAATATGTTTGGATTGATCGCCTACTCTATGCTGGACGACACAGGTCCTAGATGTTGGCTATAAAATCCTCCATTTCATTATTTTTTTTTCCTGAAATATTTCCAATGAATTAAATGGAAATCTCTACTTTACTATCTTTTGTATCTTTTTTGTTGTTTTGTACACCAAGGCCATGCAACCACCCCCAACCCACCACTATAAAATCACCGGCACTTTCACACACATGACTCCGACGAGCAAACAAAAACAAAACCAAAACCACAACACTTCCCTTAAAACTCCCAAATCAAAGACATGAAGAAACATTACCCCCTTGTTCCATCACTACTTCTCTTCTTCTTCTTCGTCATCTTTTCAAACACCCTCTTCCTTTCCTACGGACAACAAACGAATTTACCTATCTCAAACATCCTTAAAATTCACGAATTCTCCAACCAAACCTACAATTGGACGCCTCAAACCAAGCGATTTCATCAAATGAAGATGGATTTATCGTTTCCAATGGTAATAACCGCAATTCTATGCTTCATAGCCGCTTCGATCTCGAGTGCCGGGGGTATTGGCGGCGGCGGGCTCTTTATACCAATTCTCACTATAGTAACACGTCTAGACCTTAAAACTGCGTCTGGTTTCTCGGCATTTATGGTCACGGGAGGGTCGATTGCGAATGTGATGTGCAATTTATTCATCAAAAGTCCTAAGTTTGGTGATAAATGTTTGATTGACTATGATATCACGTTATTGTCGGAGCCTTGCATGTTGTTAGGAGTTAGCATCGGTGTCATATGTAATGTTATTTTTCCGGAGTGGTTGATCACTATACTTTTTGCAGTATTCTTGGCATGGTCTACTCTTAAGACTTGTAGGACGGGTGTGTTGTGTTGGAAGTTGGAGTCCGAGGTCGAGAGAGAGAGTAGAGGATTGGAGGAGAATGGTTTGGTGAGAGATAGCGCTTGTGATTGTGAGGAGGCTAAAATGGAAAGAGAACCTCTTTTGGGTGTTGATGGTGAAGACGATAGGAGGTGTAAAGTGGGGTTTCCATTTCCATGGCTGAAATTGGGAGTGTTGGTTTTGGTGTGGCTTTCCTTCTTCATGGTTTATTTGCTCCTTGGAAATCGAAGTGGACAGGTATGCCTTTTCCTCATTGAAATCATAATTAAATTAACTCTTTAATTATTGAAATCGTAATTAAATGAACGCTTTGAGATAATGAACTAGGCAGTCGAGATACCATATAAGTTCCTACAGAATTGTAGTTTTTGTTTCCATCCATTAGAAAGAAATAAACTGTAGGAAATGCATTTTTCTCTTATTTTTGTTTGGTTGATATAGTAAAAAGTAAATAAAAGAAATTGAAATTTTATTAGAATAGAAAGTCATATAATATATTTTAGATTACTTTTCACTTCTTTTTTCTTGTTGAGATTGAACGGAAATATTTCTACAGATTTTTCTTGGTATCCATTTCTAATTTCCATACTCATTAAAAATATCTAAATACGATGTTTCCATCGTATCTCCTCTTATTTTCTCCTATTATTCAATTAGCAAACATAAACCAAACACAGCGTTATAAATATTATTGCAACTCAACGAGGATGTCAACGTCACACCATCTCCTCGAATTAATTATTGATCACCGCGGTTAACTTCCATATTCAATTTTGGCCAATCTTGTCAATATTATTTAAGCTTGTTTTTTGGAGGGGGCCAGTGGATATTATTAAAGTTGAAATGGGTAACTTGGCGTGATGCTTTGCTTGTCCAGTTATCTCTAGAAGATATCATGGTTGTATGATTGGCTATAAAAAACTTCTTCTTAAGTTTACTTTTTTAAATAAAATAAAAGGTTTCTAATGAACGGTAATAAGCAATTTAAGATATATATATATATATATAAAAACAATACATAAGAATGTGGACTTGTTTTTTCTTTTTTTTTTGGGGGTCCAATAGAGCAAGATTAGATATCTATGCTTAGTTTATTTATTCATGCTGATATACCTGTCTATTTCCAGTATATAATTTTATTTAGTCTCTACGAAACCTTGGTTTTCAATCATGACTCGGAGATTGCCAACGGGTGTTAGCTCAGTTGGTAAGAGTGAGTTTTGGTTTTTCAAAAAAATAAGGTTCAATTTCTGCTGTCAAAGTTAGGATTTATTAATAAGTCATCATACCTTATTTCGAAATGATATAATATATCAAAGTCAAGTATTCAAAAATAAAAGGCAGTATTTTACATTTTAAAATAGTGATCAGAGTCAAAGCCATCCAAAAATTTTTATTGGAAAAAAAAAAAATCATAAATGGGAGATCGCAATGATATGTTTGTTGGGATAAGTCCGGAAGTCACGTTAAATTTCGTTGGTGAAGTCAGAACATATACATTAGTGTTCACATATATTAAATGAAATATTTTAACCTGTGAATATATTAAAAAGAGTTTTATTAGTGAGTATTTAAAACTCTTGCTTTGAATTTAAATTAGGATTTTTTTTATATTTTTTAATATTAATTATAGATTTTATAATAAAACAAGTAATAATATGAGAAGTTTTGTTATTTGACTTTTTAATAAGTTCAATTAAACTTACCGTCGATAGCTTCCTATTAAAATACCGACAAAACAAATATGTAAGGATAAAGGCCTTATTTAAACAACTTGCAAATATAAGTCGTCGGCATGAACATGAGAACTTTTGGATATATATGAGTGTTCGGCTGTGAAGTCTCATGTCCTGATACAATGAATTGGCTTTATGATTAAGTTTTCTGTTGTTGATAACTCTTACCTGTTTTTCCTATGCAATTACCACAATCCCATTTTTGTTTTCTTAAGACAAAACAAAGAGATATTTCGAAAAAAACTTTTTTTAAGATACCAAACAAATAAAAAATAAAATATTTCACATTTTCATACATTTTTATTTTTTATAAAATATATAATCAATATTAAAAATATAATTTTTTTTTAATAATTTAAAGGAGTTTCGAATCTATATTATTATTATGAAAAGATAACGTTCCTATCAATTAAGCTATAAATCATTAACTAGAAGTGATACAAGTGCTTGGGACAAAATTGATTGATGTACTTAAATTTACCAAGGATGAATACCAAATATCAAATTTAACTACTTGTCTTTTGTGAGTGAAAAAAAATAATAATAAATTAGCTTTCCCTCGATATGATCGTAAGCTTATAAGATCGGTCCGGCGAAGATCGTGATAATCACACTCTTTATCGGAAATTATGGAGGACTCGAGCATATTCTAATTAATAATAATAGCGATGATGGTTACTTTTGAATTTCCCTTGAGTTTCAATTCACAAGTTGCCTTAAGAGACACTTTATTTGTTGAATTTCTTGTCATTTTCTTGAAGCTGATCCTTAAATGCAAGTGGAAGTGATGGTTACTTTTGAAATTTTAAATCACCAATAGGCATGAACATGTCACATTTTGGATGGAGCTACACAAGTTGGTGCAATTCACTTTATGCTCCCTTGTCTTGTTCTAGGAAAGTGCAACCATCAAAAAGCAAATGGCTTCGAGAAGACAATTTCCATTTTAAATTCCATCATCTTTTTATCTTTACGCTTTACTAAATCACGAAGCGAAGAAACAAAAGCGTTTCGCATGGTTATAGCTCCTTTTGGAAATTTGTCTATTCATTGAGTTAAATTATTGTTCATATACCCCGTAATTGTGGATCAAGGGTAGATAAATTCTTTAAATTTTCATAATTACATTCTTTTTACTTTAAGAAAAAATAGAGAAAATTACAAATATTCACCTGGGTTTTGATATTTTTAACATCAACTTATATGTGTTTTTTCGTATTAAATAATTCATTAACTTTTTTTTCCATTATGCAATGGTCAGATGCTCATTTAAGTCCCACGTGATTCAAAAAGAGCCCCTAAATCAGGCACATAAATCAAAGAACCTGGAGCAACAAAACTTCAAATCACTCTTTTTGGCCAGGTTTAGGGTTTCTTTGCCTTGGATTTGGAAATGAAGAAAGGGGTTTAAAGTGCCTAATCGAGGGTTTCATAAAAGTCTGCATGATTTGGGTTTTTTCAAAAGCTACATGTGTTAGACAGGATTTTAAATTTGATAATTGCATAATAGAAAAAAATATAAGTCATAAGTTTATAAAAAAAAATATTCAATTAGTTAATAACAAAAACGTTGGAACACATGTTATGATTTTTTTATTATTTTTCTTGAAAACATTCTCTTATTTTTTCAATTGTTGTTAAAACTTTAAAATTACAACTATTTCTAAGATTTTTAATTATTATTTTGAAAGTTTTAATAATGATTCAAGAAATAACTGCATACTTTTAAAAATTACATAGTGATAAAACATAGAGTAGGTACCATTTGATTCCTTATCTCTTTTTGCTTAAAAGTTCAGCTCATATTATCGCATTGTTTGCTGATGTGATGCTTTAATTGACGGGCATATGCAGAGTATTATTCCCGTGGAGTCGTGTGGACCAGTTTACTGGGTGCTTTCATCTTTGCAAATCCCACTGGCCATTGCATTTACATCGTGGATTCTTCTGAGAAAAGAAACGCAAGAACAACATTCAAGCGAAAAGGTGAGGGCAAAAATGTGAAAAAGTGGCTTATAAAAAGGGTATATACGGAGTTTCATGACTTATCTATTTGCGTAATACTTTTTAGCTAGATAAGATTCCTGGGCCTCATTGATACGGGCAGTATAAGGATTCCTATTAGCTGGCGTACGCATGCAGAAAAAAAAATAGAGAGGAAGAGGAAGAGGATTCCTATTATTATTATTATTATTATTAGGTTGACATTTTGATAATGGAAACTTATATGAAGGTAACAAACTTATGTTATTTATAAGAGATATAAGCAATTTTAGACCTAAATATTTTGATGAATAGGTAATTTAGTTAAGATGATTTTTTTTTAAATGAATTGAATTTAATGCTTTTTAATTAATGATTTTTTATAGTTTGTGATTATTTCTTAGTTGCTATGAGTTAAAATTATTTAAGTTCGGCTAGATGTGTACTTGAGTTCGATTCAGCAATAGTTGAATCAAGTTCGAACTCAAACTTGAATAGTTGATACATCTCAAGCTTTATGATACTTGGCTCAATCAGAGTTTAAATTTTAGTTGAGCTCAAATCAATTTTGTATATCAATTTTATTTAATTAAAAAAATATATATACATATTATAAAAATTGAGTTTAAACAAGCTTAATTCAATTAATGCTCTAACTTTTTGTAGACCACTTCAGATTGAGTTTGAGCTTAATATTCTAAGTTTGATCAAGTTTGACTCCAACATGACTTGAAATTCTAAGTCAAACTCTAACTTAAGCTCAACATTATATTTTGATTCGCTTTCAATTCTACTCTTTCTGCTATAAGCATGTGGATGATCCTAAACATAACATGTGACACGAAATATGTGGAAAAGGATATTTACATAACTATTGAACATGTGAAATTACCTCTCTAATAGTTGCTAAAGCCAAAAAAATTGTTATTTATAGATATTTTATCAATGGTTTTCGAAGTTTTGAAGATAGTTAAGTGGGTATATAAATAATTTCAAAAGTCATAAGAAGATGAATGCATGATCAGAGAGTTAATGGAGTTTGCCCATGCCTGATTGATAACCATGTGAGTGTGCTCGCACATACCTCTAAAATCATTGTCGATGATCTAAAATCGTTATTAGAAGGGTTACAAATAACAATTGTTTTGGAGATTTAGAAAAGACATGAAAGATAAATAAGTATTTTCAAAACTTATTAGGAGGTGGAAATACGCTTTAAGAGTTTATAAGGTATATTTGTTTTCTTATCTAAAATTAATAGTTTAAGAGAAATATGCACATTGAAAAATTTCACAAGTTAGTTGTATTTGGTTAAAGTTATGATTGAAAAAATGAACTCGCCAATTGTGATTCCCTGTGTTCATTATACAAAACTAGCCTTTTCCTCACATTTTTCTTATTCCTTCTTAAGGATGCGGAGGACTTAAGTAGCAGTGGACCGTCCAACAAGCTGACCTTTGCTATAATGGCACTATTAGCAGGACTTTTGGGTGGAGTTTTCGGCATTGGTGGTGGAATGCTTATAAGCCCACTTCTACTTCACGTTGGGATTGCACCCGAGGCGAGTTTTTGGGCCCAGCAGTATCAGTAGAATTCAAATGAATTAAGGGACAATTGCAAAATAAGATGTTCAAGTACAAATGGACTCCTTAGATTTTAAAAACGTACTTTTTTTTTTAACTCTTAAAAACATACACAACCCTCAAGCTGTAAGAATACCCAAAAACTGCAGCACAATGAACAGCGATGAATTTTGGGTTTCATGAAGGTTTGGGAGTTGTATATATTTTGAAAGTTATAAGAAAGTGAAAACATGCTTCGAGAATTTGCGAAATCTATGTGCACTTAACCAATAGATTTAGGATGCAATTTGCCATTGAAATTCATCAATGATTAACCTCTGAATTGAAACTCAATGTTTACAGGTTACGGCAGCAACTTGTTCTTTCATGGTGTTCTTTTCATCTACAATGTCAGCACTACAATACCTCTTGTTGGGTATGGAGCACACCGAAGTCGCCCTCATACTTTCGCTTATTTGCTTGGTCGCGTCGATTCTCGGAATTGTTGTAGTTCAGAAGGCAATTCAGGAGTATGGAAGAGCTTCCCTCATAGTATTCTCCGTTGGTATTGTAATGGCTTTGAGCACCGTTTTGATCACCGGTTTTGGAGCTGTTGACGTTTGGAACGATTTTAAGTCTGGAGAATACATGGGATTTAAATCTCCTTGCTAACTAAGTTTTACCTTGTGCGACTCATTGGTGGTCCAAATTATGCATACATGACACTTAGGTCGCCCACATGTATCATAAATCTGGAGAAGCATGTTGAATGTCGCGTTCCCTTTGACTGGTGTGAGTAATAGGAATTCTTCTTATAGCGCTTGGAGAAGAGTTTGTGTTACAGCAAATGATTCGGATAATACTCGGACTATAGTGATTCGCAAATTCTTCATATTCTCATGAGATTTGTCTGTTTTCCTTGACGTTATGGTGTTGGGGATATCAAAGTAGAACCGGAAAACCTCTATTCATAAGCCTAACATGAAGGGTAAAAAGAAGTGGATGATAGGCAAGCTCCAATCGACTATCAACATATTTAGTCAAATGTTTAGGGAGTAATAGTCAACTATGATACCTGATACTCCATTATTCCTTCTTTGGTTTGACTATTCTTCGTCAGGCTGATTGATCTTTTCAATACTGCATGTTTACGAACACAAAAACCCAATATATATCTGGTTTTACAAACATCAACAAGCCTTGTGTCAAGAATAAGGGAAAAGAAAAAAAAATTAAGTCATTCTCAACAATTCTCCATCTAAACTTGAATTTATAAGTGAACGTAATAAATACTATAAGCGATTGAACGTGTATTTTTAATCTATTGTTGACTATAGAACACTAAAGTGATAGTCATGAAGAAAGGTATGGGGCAGTAAGAAACTTGAATTTGCAAACTTCCACCAAATGGTGGATATGCAGAATGGTTATATGGGTTGCAGGTGGTAGCATGAACAAATATTTTAATCCATGAGTTGGGGGGTAATTTAGTTGTCAAAAATTTGCAAGGAAAATGCACCCTGCAAAAACTAAATTAAGGTATGTCTAACCAAACTTTTTTTTTTTTTTAAGTGTGGCTTTTTAAAGCATTTCATACCATGTAATCATATATTAAGGTTTAACATACAATAAATTCGAATAAGAACATACACATTTATGTTTTCTTAGATCTTATTTTTCTTATTAATTACCATTAAATTGACCGTTGAGTTCTAGCTATTCTATAAAGCTTATTTAGTTGTTCTATACATGCACTTATAGAAGAAAAATTTGTAGATACCTAATTACTTTGTGGATTGGTGGTGCCTAATTATGCACCGCAAAGTTGGTGGCGGTGGTGGCATGGGCCCATGACCCACGCCTTTCCCCATGAACTATGTAAGATAGATATAATTGTGTAGATTTTAATTTTTAAACAGTATCTATTCCAAAAAAAAATTAAAAATTATACTAAAATTAAAAAAAAAAAAAGTAGAACAATAAATACTTCTAAGTTAAGATAACAAAAACAATATTTTTGTAACTTTGAAAATATGAGAAAATTAATAATGAAAATTTAATCAATATAATACATTAATATTATTTTAATAACTTACGTATAACGAAAATTTTATAATAAATAATAATAAACTTTAAAATAGAAAAATAAGAAAGAAATAAGATCTATTAGATAATTATAACAAATAATAAGTAAGAATTAAAATTTTAGATTTATGATAGTTAAATAGAATTTTTAAATATATATTTATACTCAAAATATTTTATTTAGTATATATAAAAAAATTTATATAAAAATATTATAATTTAAATAATATAATAAAATATTAATACACATGTTAACCTAACCCGTAAATAAATATTTTCCTATTCCAATCTATATCTGCCAAATTCTCTCTCTCTCTCTCTCGTCATTTCATTTCTGATCGAGCCCTTTCTTTTCTTTCTTTCTTTTTTCTTTGTCTTCTTCTTTTTCCTTCCTCATTACGAAAACCAAAATTTTCCTCAAATTTCAAAAATTCACATCTCTCTCATACTAATTCCAAATCAAAAACCATAAGCGTCATTACGATCTTTAAAATGAGTACTTCACATCAAGACTCTACTGGCTAGGTAAATTTTGAAATCTAAATTTAGGCTTAAATCTATACAATTTTTTAATTATATATTTAATTTTTATTTTAAGTTTTAGTAAATTAACTACTAGAACTAGCTTTAAGTTTGTTATTCGTTTATTGCTAGATAAAATATCCAAATTCATGTGACTTTATAAAAATTATTTAGAGTTTTAAAGATAAGAGATTGAAGTGAGTAGAAAACTTTGTGATATATTATAATATTTGTATATTGCTTGCAATATAGTTGTATATGTGTACAATTTGTTGTGTTTAGCTACAGAGGTATGGTGAAAAATTCCTTTTTCATATCTTTTGTCCTACTGTTGTTTCCGTTCTTTTCTTTTCCTTTCTTCTTGGTGCTTTCTAACATTGCTTTTGCTCCTTTTCTTTTTCTTTTCTTTTTTATCTTTCTCATCCAATAGATGCATGTATATGTATATATAAACTTAATAATAGCTTACGGAAAGAAAATTTAAGTATAATGTAGAATAAATATAAATACATATACATAGATATACTAATTATTGATCCCATGAATATATATATATATATATACATTTATAATTATAGAGTTTATTATTTCTAAATTATTAATTACTATAAAAAAATGAAATGATAAGAAAATTTGGAAACAAGCTCACCTAATTTATTTATTTATTTTCTTGTCTTCTTTTCTTAATTGAAACCTCCTTAGCTACGTTTATTTGTATACAAATATATATTTTTCCTAAATCAATAAGTTTATATATAAAACACAAATAAAGTATATAGAGGGATTTGGGGTTAACATACGAGTATAATTTGATATAATGTATTGGATTATTTACTAATTTCACTTGGTATAGTGTATGATAATAATAATAATAATAGATGAGGAGTTAAATTAAGACAATGAAGTAATGAACGAGAGTGTGGATTGTAATGATGTGGATTTAGCATTTGCGATTGATAATTATGTGGTATATGTTGGTAGTCTTATTTTTACAAATTTTAGAGTTTTGATGATTGAGAGATGGAATGAGTGGTTGGTGTGGTGAGATAAGTTGAGGATATTTGAAGAGTGCTCATTTGGTCACCCTATTTGGTTCTTAAATGTAGAGGGTTGAGCACTTAAGTAATTGAATGCCTCGGTTGTTGCTGGGAATAAGAACTATAGATCAATCTCGAGTGGTTGATTTGATGGTTGATGAGATTAGGCTATAATATATTACTATTGATCTGGCCTCATATGTTGATTCATTTTTAAAATTTATTTCTTTATGATTTTGTTTGTCTTGTTTGCTTGATTTTATCTGGTTGGTCCGATTTTTCTTACTTTATCCATGACATGAAATGCTTGATTCTTCTTGTTGTGGTGAATGTAAATATAGTGTGGATTGTTTTACTTGTGGGATTGACTTGATTTCTTTTTGTTTACCCTTGAAGTTGTGTTTTTTAAATGTTTTAAAAGTTTATTATCTTGAATGTGGATTAGCTTGTAATTGTATATTGTTTGATCACTCCAAACCAATTAATTAAAGGATTGGACTTAACTAAAATTGAACATGCATTGCACGAGACATTACATGAAGTCGAAGGCCATCATTGCTAAGGCACATCGGAAGTAACTAAAGGATTGTTGTTCCGCTAAAAGCGATCTAAGTGATTAGGGGATTATTGTGCTTTGACAGTTCCGACTCTAGTCTATTCTTGAGGATGTTTATTTCTCGATGTGCTAACTACACCTGAGCTTATAAACTAAAGTTAAGACACAAATTTTAACTAAGAGTAAGATTAAATTAATTGGGTTTGAGACTTGGGCACTAATGGTAGTGATGTGAATCCCCATGTAAACCCTAAACTTCATGCTAGTTATTGGAAAATTGTATGCGATGTTGCATTGCATATGATTGCTTATGTGTAGCATATGATTGAGAACTTGCATGAATTATTTGTACATGTGTAGTATTGAGAGTATTGCATTCTCATCTCACTGAGTCATAGTGTACTCACCCCTCCATAAACTGTTTTATAGGAAAATTTTAAAATCTTAGGATGGGATAAGATGCAAGGGTGAGAATTAGAATGACTTTTTTCTATAGATTCATGTAAGTTTCGGTGGTCGAATGTTTGTAATTATTTTAAATTTAGTTATGTGGGACTTTCAGTCTATATTATGATTAGACCTGGACAAGGTCTACTCTTGAGATACTATTGTGTTCTATTTCGATGAATATGGAATAGTTGGAATGAAATGGTGGAATGCCAGAAGCATTCTATTTTGTCAATTATTGTATTTTAACATATTAAGTGGTGAAATTTTATTCTTAGAAACTCAATATAGGAATGAAATTTGTAAAACTTATATATGTTTTTCCATTTTACTATTTTTGTAGGAGATTTTGATTCTTTACGATCTTGATCGACTGTGGAATATAAAATCCATAGCTATATTTTTATTACATGATTATATGTAATATAATTAATTATAATTGATTAATTATTTAATTAGAGTCTTATAACTTCTAATTTACAAGACGATTATCATGTAATGGATGCATACATAATGTAGTAACTTTTAATAGAAACTTCAAGGCCTCTCTAAGGTGCGACACCGGTCATGTAAAAAAGAAAAAGGAAAAACAAAGGTATAAAAACAGAGTTCAACAATGAACGTAATTAAATAAATTTGCTATATCATAACTCAGAAGCATCGAGCGTTGTTTCAATTGCATGCAGTTTCCGAAATACCCAAAATGTACATGCAATAAGAGGGCTTTACTGTTTTAATATCAGCATCAGAATCTTTCTTCGTCCACGTGTCAAGAACCCACCAGCCCACAAATACACCTAATCCAACATGTCAAATGAAATTGGCCTCAATCGACACTTGTCAATCCACGAATGGTCGAGCCCATATCCAACTTATCCAACTAGAAAATGGCAGATAAGGCGCCTTCCCAAAACCACACAAACAGAGAATTATATGAACAACATTAATGTCTATCTAGAAACAAAGTTTTAGGTATCAATTACCAGGCAGTGTTTATCTTCCTTAACAGTTTAAGAACCGAATGGCTCAAGCTATGGCTTCAATGGCTGGCCTACGTGGCACATCCCAGGCAGTGCTTGAGGGGAGCCTCCAATTAAGCGGTTCTAACAGGTTGAGTATTAGCAACAACAACCGGGTGAGCGTTTCAAGGCCAGGACTTAGTGTTAGAGCCCAACAAGGGTCCGTTGAGGCCGAGACTAGCCGCCGCGCGGTGCTGGCACTGGTGGCAGCTGGACTGGCTTCTGGGTCTTTTGTTCAGGCTGTTTTGGCTGATGCCAGGTCCATCAAGGTTGGCCCAGCACCTCCTCCCTCTGGTGGATTGCGTAAGTTTGATTAAGCCGCTTATTTCTGCTAAATTATTTTGACTTGCATCTGCCAAGTATATACTCAGTATTGAAAACACAAAAAAAAATCTTTATTGATCGTTTAACTAGCCCCTCTAAATGTCAATTAACAAAGCAATCTTCAAATACTTTCGGGAAACCGTAATAGTCCTATTTTTTTATCTCTGAATATGCTATTTTTCTTCTCGGAATGCATCTTCTAGTTGGTAATGTCGGTTTGCTATTAGCATTTGGGCACCATAAATTGAATGCTTGAGTTGCCTAAATATGGTATATTTTGTTGCAACTTTGAAGGTAGACAATCATTGACCAGCATTGTTAATGTAAGGAATTGTTGAGAACAATGTACTAAGGTCTCTAAATTAAATGGGAAACGGCAGTGATTTCTCCAAATGATTATCTATTGCAAACATCACTGCATTGAAAATTTTCTCATGAAATATAGTTAACAGGTGCTCCAAGATCATTCGGCTATGGTGATACATACCTCGGCTCTGAATTGGATAAGAAAAATCGACAACAAAAATGTTACAGAACCTAATAATAAGTAATCTGACACAAAGTTGTCCTAAATGGAAACTGAACATGATTGATCTCATATAGATGCTCTAGTGATTAAGCAGCTTAAATGATTCTTACTAATGTTGCTCCTAGGAACATAACCTCAGCTTCTTCTTTTTTTTTTGGTCTTTGCATAGCTATTTTACTCTTTGGTCGTCATGTAAATGTAAATGTTTACTATGTATCCGCACATAATATATACATTCTTCTGATGCTGATTTGCAAGATTGATTTCACTGGCAGCTGGAACCTTGAACTCTGATCAACCAAGAGACCTCTTGCTGCCACTGAAGGACAGATTTTTCTTGCAACCACTGTCTCCTACAGCCGCAGCAGCCCGCGCAAAGGAATCAGCCAAGGACATTATTAATGTGAAGGAATTTATAGATAAGAAGGCTTGGCCATATGTCCAGAACGACCTCCGTCTCAGGGCGGAGTACCTTCGCTTTGATCTCAACACCGTCATTGCTGCTAAGCCCAAGGATGAGAAGAAATCCCTCAAGGAACTCACTGGAAAGCTCTTCAAGACCATCAGTGATGTATGTTCCTATATATTGTTTCCTTAGGGTTATTATCATTCTTTTACCAATTTTTTTCCTCTTTTCTCACTTGAAAGCTAGTCAGCTATCTTTTAGAGTAAATTTAGTGTTGTGTCACGGAAAATATTTTTCAATTTTTCTTTTTGGTATTTCAAAATTATCATAGTAATAATAAGATTTTCCTCACTGTCTAGAATTTTCCATTGTTGTTAACCATCATCAACAAAAGGCCGGACAATTCTGTTATCTTCTAAATAACCGCAATTTTTAAAGATTACTTCAGTAATATTTGATGGTTGCAGCCATTTTGACTGTAGCAAATATTACGAGAAGTCTAGAAAAATGTTCTCCTAAAATAAACACAACATTAATTGGACGTTTTCTCTCTGTATATGTAGTTTTGACATCTATTTTTCTTTTCCGTGATTCTTACCAGCTCGACTATGCCGCGAAGGTGAAGAGCACCCCACAGGCAGAGAAGTGCTATGCTGAGACTGTATCTACTCTTAATAATGTTCTTGCCAAGCTTGGTTAGAGATTTGTGTATTTTGGTTCAAGCTCTATGTAACACTTTATGAGACACTTTTTTTTAAAGTATATTCTCAAGGCATTTCTCGTGTTCACTGAATACCCCAACTGCATTGCTTTTAAGGTATAAGAACGGGAGCGTTTTAATCAAGCAAAATGGTTCCTGTAATTGATATTATGATAATTAGAGAGAGAGAGAGAGAGAGAGAAGATCAGGGCAGGGATTAAATGCATGTCAAAGGAAATTATAATTATCTGCTACTTCAGTGCTATACATTAGCATTCAGGAACAAATCTTTCTGTGACGAATTGAGCGTCACGAAAGTTTTATAGGACGATAACAAGATTTAAGGATCTGATCACAAAGGACTTAAGGACTTAATAAAACAATTTTAAAACTCCACCATCACTTGGTAGCAAATAAATTGGTGGATTTATAGACTGGATAACATGGTAGCACGTAATTCCGTAGACAACATCGTCTATGTGCAACATCCTTGTTGATGTTACAAGGATATGTACCGTGAGGTTAGCTCGATGGAAATCTTTAACATTGTTGGAATGGAATGACACAATCCAAAGTTATTACATGAAATACCATCTATGTTAGCAACCCACTTGGTTAACTAAGACCCACTAGGTCAATATTATCCTTAAGCCAGCACACTTTGTTAGTGTCACGCCCTAAAGAAGTGTTTTGAAGTTTCTACTAAAAACTATTACATCATATGTGTACCCATTATGTAATAATCACCTTGCGAAGTTAGAGGTCGCAGGACTTTAGATAATTATTTAACTAATTACAACTATTCATATTACATATAATCATATAATAAGAATATAAATACAGACTCTCATGTTCCATGGTCGACCAAGATTGCAGAAAATTGAAATCCTTTATCAAAACAATAAAATGGCAAAACTTATGTAAGTTTTACAAATTTCATTCTTACATTGAGTTCCAAAGAATAAAATTTATCACTTAACCTATTAAAATACAATAATTGACAAAATAGAATGCCTTTGGCATTCCACCATTTTATTCTAACTATTCCATATTCATTGAAATAGATCATAACAATATCTCAAGGATAGGTCTCATCCAAGTCCCACCATAATATAAATTGAAAGTCTCACATAACTAGATTTAAAATAGTCACAAACATCTAACTACTGAAACTTACATGAATATGTAAAAGAAGGTCATTCTAACTCTTACCTTCGAATCTTATCCCATCCTAAGATTTTGAAATTTTCCTACAAAACAGTCTATGGAGAGGTGAGCACACTGTGACTAAATGAGATAATAATGCAATACTCTCAATACTATACACACACAAACAATTCACACATATTCTCAATCATATGTTATGTATGAGTAAGCATATGCAATGCAACATCACGTACGATCCTTTGATAACCAGCGTGAAGTCTAGGGTTTACACCTCCTTTAATCTTGGGTTGGGGATTCACATCATTACCATCAGTGCCTAAGTCTCACAACGCAATTAATTTAATCTTATCTCTTTATTAGAATTGGTTTTTCAAATTTATATCCCATAAACTCAAGTGTAATTTAGCACACTGAGTAATAAACACTCTTAAAGGTAGACCGGACTTAGAACCACCAAGGCGTGATAATTCCCTAATTACTTCATTCGCTCTTGGTGGAATAGTAATCTTACCCGATTACTTCCGATTCACTATATAATAGTGATGACCTTTAATTTCATGAAATGTCTCATACAATTTATGTCCAATTTTAGTTAAGTCTAATCCTTTAATTATTTGGTTCGGGGTGATCAAAAAATATATAGTTACAAGCCAATCTACATTCAAGACAATAAACTATTAAAGTATTTAAGGAACACAATTTTAAGGGCAAGCAAAAAGAAATCAAGTCAACCTTGCAAGCAAAACAATTCATACTTCATATTTACATTCACCACAACAAGAAGAATTAAGCATTACACGTCATGGATAAAGCAAGGAAGACTAGATTAACCAAATAAAATCAAACAAACAAGACAACAAAATCATAAATAAATAAATTTCAAAAATGAATCAACATACGAGGTCGGATCAATAACAATATGGTATAGCCTAATCTCATCAATCATCTCAACCACCCGGGATTGATCTACAATTCTTATTCCTTGGCAACAATCAAGTCATTCCATTACTCAAGCACTCCATCCTCTGCATTCAAGAACAAAATAGGGCAACCAAATGTGCACCCTTCCAATATCCTCCACTTATCTCACTACACCAGCCACTCATTCCATCCCTCAATCATCAAAACCCCAAAATTTGTAAAAATTAAACCACCAATATACACCGCATGATTATCAATCACAAAAGCTAAATCCACATTGTTACCATCCACACTCCCATTCATGACTTCATTACCTTAATCTAACAACTCCTCTATTACTATTACTACTACTACTATTATTATTATATACTATACCAAGTGAAATCAGTAAATAATCTAAGATATTATATCAAATTATACTCGTATATTAACCCTAAATCCCTATATATACTTTATTTATATTTTATACATAAACTTATTGGTTTAGGAAAAGCATATATACAAATAGATGTAATTAAGGAGGTTTCGGTTAAAAAAAGAAGAATGGAAAATGAAAAGAAGACAAGAAAATAAATAGATAAATAAGTTAGGTGAGTGTGTCTCCTGATTTCCTTATCATTTCTTTTTTTCTTCCTTTTTTTTTTGGATAGTGATCAATAATTTAAAATAATAAACTTTATAATCATAAATGCATATGTGTATAAATATATGTATATATATATATTCACGTGGTCAATAATTAATATATCTATGTATATGTATTTATATTTTGGATATGTACATATACTTTATGTTATACTTAAATTTCCTTTTCATAAGCTACCATTATATATATACACACATACATACATGCATTTGTTAGAAAAAGAAAATGAAAGGAAAAGACAAGAGAGGCACACGTAGAAGGCACGAAAAGAAAGAAGAAAAAGAAGAAAAGAAAAGAAAGGAAGTCATTGGGAGAAAAAGGGAATAGGAGAAGGAAATGAAAAAAATTGTCATAATACTACAATATCTAAACACAATAGATTGCACACTTATACAACTATATTATAAGCAATATACAATATTGTAGTCTATTATAGAGTTTTCCATTTACCATGATCTCTTAATTTTTAAATTCTAAATAACTTTCGGGAAGTTGTGTGAATTCGAATCTTTTACCTAATAATAAACAAATAATAAACTTAAAGATAATTCTAGCAGTTAAACTTACTAAAACTTAAAATAAAAATTAAATCTATATTTTTTTTTAATTTGTATGGATTTTAACTTAAATTTGGAGTTCAAAATTTACTTAGCAAATAGATCTTGATGCAAAGTACTCCTTTCAAGGATTATAATGGTGCTTATAGTTTTTGAGGAAGAGATAGATTTTTGAAGTTTGGAGGGGAGTTTTCATTTTGTAACCAAATGAAAGAAAAAAAAAAAGAAGAGAAAGGAAGAACAAAAAAAAAGAAAAGAAAAGAGAGAGAGAGAGAGTTTGACAAGAGAAGAAAGAAAAGAAAATGAGGAGAGAGAGACCGAGAAATTTATGGGAAAACAGGTCAGTTAGTAAATAAATATTTAATTATGGATTCGATTAGTATGCGTATTATTATTTTATTAAATTATTTAAATTGTTATATTTTTATACGAAAATTTATATGTATACTAAATAAAATATTTTAAGTATAAATATTTATTTAAAAATTCCATTTAACTATCATAAATCTAAAATTTTAATTCTTACTTATTATTTGTTATAATTACCTAACAGATTTCATTTCTTTCTTATTTTTTCATTTTAAAATCCATTATTATTTGTTATAAAATTTCCATTAAATGTAAATTATTAAAATAGTATTAATATATTATAGTGATTTAATTTTTCATTATTAATTTTCTCAAAATTTTTAGAATTACGAAATGTTATTCTTACTACCATAATCTAAAAGTATTCATTATTTTGCTTATTTTATTTAATTTTAGTATAGTTTTTCGAAATTTCTAGGATGTTATAATTAGGAGCTCGAATTACAGATTTAGTCACTGATGATTTTTATATGGAAAAGTGGTGGTGGGTTTGTTTAGAAAGAATCTTCCAATCTCATAAACTACTTTAAAATGAAAGAGAAAACTAAAGAGAAAGATTTAAAATACAAAGATAAATCTTTTTATCTTGTTTGTCCATTATTGATCTCTATAAAGATATTTATACAAGTGATTTGTTACATAAAAATAGGAAAATAATTAATAATGAGAAGATTACAAGAAAGGAGATCAATGTTTTGGATCAAATTTAGACTTTCAAATAGTTAAAATAGAGTAGGGAATCTCATTAAGGCACCATTATAGATAATAACAGATCCTTTATTTGAATCATTTAGCATATTTATGAGACAATAATGAATATTCTACTTGAACGACTTAGTATAATATTGATTCTCTATTTTAAGTACTTAAAATTTTGATTATCTATTTTAACCACTTGAAAATTCGATTCTCTATTTAAACTTATTCCCAAAAATTAATCCCTTTGTGTATAATTAAATTTATTATGGGTATTTTTCATAATGACTTACTAATCTAATAAAGGATTATAAATAAGTTGCATCTATGCGTATATTACGCATACTTTCTTAAAAGGCATTGTAATACCCTAGAACTTTAAACACAATCCACTAAATGTCATTATGGGGTAAAAACATGTCAATGCTCTTAATCTAACAACTATACATAATACCTACTGAAACTACCAAATACACTAGCACATAATCCATTAAATATCATAAACAAGTGGCTCTGCTAAGTCTCACTTTACATCCTTAAGTGCAACAACTTAGACTACTTAATACTTCAATCACCTAATAAAACTAAGGCCAACAACATTAATAATAAAGATATTAAAATAAACAATAGGGTTCACATCTCCTACAATTAACAATTATCTTTGAGCACTATCTTAGAACTTCAAGTAGCTCCTCTCATCCATTGATCATCATTATAATAAAAATATTTTACATCATTCCCATCCTACACATAGCTCACTACATCCTCATCATATACCATGTAATCATATATATCTGCAGCTAAAAAAGAAAAGGTCCTCAAATGGTGAGTTAATGTTTAGCATGTGTAAATCAAAATCACATGCACATGAATAAACATTTCAAATTCACATGCATTAATGCAAGCAGATAGTCAAACATCTATTTATTATCTCATTTAAGATCCACTAGCTTAATATTATCCTTAATCCGACATTCTTTGTTATGGGGCCTGAATTAGGAATCTAGTTATTAGTGATATTTATATAGAAAAGTGCTTGAGGGCTCATTTAGAGAGAATCCTTTCATTTCATAAACTACTTTAAAATTAAAGGGAAAGATTTAAAATACGAAGATAAAATTTTTTATCTTACTTGTACATTACTAATCTCCATAAAAATATTTATACAAGCAATTTGTTACATAAAAATGGAAAATTTGTAAGTAAGAAAATCAATATTTTAGGTCAAGTTTAAATAAAGGATTAAGCCTTCAAGTGGTTAAAATAGAATATCAATATTATGCTAAGTAGTTTAAATGGAAGATTTAATTACAGTGCCACTACGAATAGTAATTAATTATCTATTTAAATTATTTAGCATGTTTATTGAACAGTAATGGATCTTTGTTTAAATTACTTAGTATAATGTTGATAATCTATTTTAATCACTTAACATAACATTAATTTTCTATTTTAACCACTTAAAAATTTGATTCTCTATTTAAACTTATTTCTAAACATTGATCCTCTAGTTTGTATTGTGTCTATTACACGTATTTTTCATAAGGACCATTACTAATCCAATAAAGGATCATGAGTTGATGAAGTACAACCCATTGACACTAGGAAATTCTACGCATATATGTTGCAGGCCTTTCTCTACGTTCAAATCCATTGACGAATCATTTTATTGGGATAGAATGAATTAACATCATGAGTGGAGATTACGTTAATCCAGAAGCCTTTTTGTGTGAATACAACTCCTTCTAGATCTCCAGCACCAACATCAAGATTAACATTACTATCCTCCCAGCACCACCTTCCCTAGGCTTTTAATTCTGGGAAATGTGCTTGACCTCAAGCTTATATTTACCATGGATGACATCTTGAAAGATTAAATTGTTGCTACAATCAGTTAATCTGACTAATTGCTTCTTGC
Organism: Laguncularia racemosa; assembly: GCA_037954665.1. NCBI lineage: Eukaryota > Viridiplantae > Streptophyta > Magnoliopsida > Myrtales > Combretaceae > Laguncularia > Laguncularia racemosa. The sequence continues at coordinate 6,227,196 of JBBMOL010000011.1, forward strand.
CATCATGTCTACCAGCCATTCTCACGAAGGAAAGTGAAACAGATGGGCTGCAAGGAATTTTAATCAGTTAATGGAATTTTAATCATAAAATAACTATAAGGTGGCCAAAACAAAAAGAAGTCCGGTAGCACTCTTTGAATTAGCAGCCAAAGCAGCTTAGCGATATTCACCTGGTGGAACTTCAAAGCAAAAGTTTCCGCTATATTTCACCTTTGGCTTGACATTTTCTAGACCATGAGTCAAAGCAGCCTTTGCTTTATGATCAATAAGAGCCATATGTATAGTACCATAGGCATCATGGGAAATTGCCCTTATGTCAGCAATTGAAGCCATATTTGGCAACACCATGTAATCCTTTGGTAGATTAAAATTGTAATGTTCCTTCCTTGCTTCTATTATATAACAATTAGAAGTCACATGATCAAGCTTATAATACTCTTGATTGTCCTGGCATGGTGTACTGAGAAATCATCTTGCAATCTTTAAGTGTCTTGTAGAAGGTCTAGTTCATCGAATCTATCAAATCTACCATAGTATTCACCACCATGGTCATATCTAATAGCCTTAATTTTCTTATTAAGTTGATTTTCAAGTTTTGTTTTATATTCCTTGAAACATCTAAAGATTGTGACTTCTTATGTATTAAGTATAGATACGCATAACGAGAATAGTTGTCTATTAAAGTAATAAAAAAGTATTAACTATTCCATGAATCCATATAGATTGGGCTATATATATCAGTATGTATGAATTCTAAGATGCTAAAACTCCTTTTAGCACCATTTTTCTTGATATTTATTTGTTTTCCCTTGATGCATTCAATGCATATTTTCAAATTAGAAAAGTAAAGGGAATTAAGAATTCCTTCTAACACAAGACTTTGAATCCTTTGTTTAGAAATATATCTTAAATGCTTATACCACAACATGGATAAATTCTCATTTATTAATTTTCTCTTTATACCAAAATTACTTGTATGCAAGATTTCTTCTGCATATGAGGCATGCCAATTCAATATGTATAGATTATCAATTAAAGTATTAGTGGCAATGACATTTGAATATTGAAAAAGATTAAAAGTTCCATTTCCAAATGAACAATGATAATCAAATCTATCCAAATGAGAAAGAGAAATTAAATTTTGTTTAAATGACAATGCATAATAATTCTCTTCCAAATCTAAATAATAACCAAACTCTAATTATAATCGAAATACATTGATATCCTCAATAGGAATATTGTTGCCATTACCTACATAAATGAATCTTTCAGTATCACTTGGTACATAGCTCCTTAGACAACCCAGCATGGTAACACTTATGTGAATAATTGCACCTATATCTATCCACCAAGTATGAGTTAGTATTAAAGCTAAATTAACATTTGAGCAAACAAAGTTAAGAAGCTCACCTTTCTTTGTGAGTCATTTTACATACTTAAGACTATCTTTCTTTACATGACTAGCTTTCTTGTAGAAGAAACAAGTAATGCCTATATCTTGTTTCCACCGCATATGTGAAGTGCTAGCATCTGTAGCTCCTTTACTTGTATGATCCATTTTCCTTTTCTTAGGAGTCTTATCCTAAGCATGTGTCACCATGTGAGCACTTTCAATCTTTCTTTGTCTTGCACATATCGTGCAATCAGTTCATTCAATGTTCATTTCTCCTTTTGAGTATTGTAACTTATCATGAAAGGATTGAATTGAGAAAGAAGAGACATCAAGATTAGGTGCACAAGAATGTCATCAAACAATTCCAACTTTAAGGCCTATAGTTTTATAACAATATTAGACACCTTTATGATATACTCTCTTATATTTACTTTACCATTATACCATATAGAAATGAGCTTTGTAAGAATGGTGCTCATTTCGACCTTTTCAAAACTTGCAAATTGGTATACTATTTGGCTTAGGAATTTTTTAGCATTTTTCTCCTCAAGTATAGCTCTCTCAGTGGTATCTAGAATGCAATGCAACATGATCATTAAACTTAAGCAGTTAAAATGCCCCCACTTTTCATAAATTACCTTTTCCTCAGTAGTGCTTTCACTAGTAAAGGTGGGAGGCTCATCAGTCCTAATTGCATAGTCAAGATTCATGCATCTTAACTAAATGGTGATACTTTCCTTCCATTTCTTGAAGTTTGTGCCATTAAGCATTGGAGTGTTATTTAAATTGGCAAAAATAGAAGTAGTATTGACTGAATAATGAATAAAATATGTTCACAATCAATGATAATTTTACACTTTAATGTATGAATAAATATAACACATAAACTATAATTATCATGCCTAGTAAATCACATCAACATAAAGAAATAACAAAAAAAAATACTTTAATTAGGCCTTATGAAATGCTTAGTACATCGTTGATATTTAGTGTTTGGATAAAAATATCAACTGTAAACGGTATCATTTAAAACAATAATAAATATTGATAACAATATTTCTGCTAACGATATGCCTTTCTTTGGGTTGACAAATCATATGCATAAAACTGTAATTATCACATGCCTATTATCAAGCCAAACAATAACCTTCTTTTGGGTTGATTTTTATCCACATAGATATAAACATTTCATGTAAATTCTTAATTTGATATCTAAATATTTTAAAATAAATTTAAATAATAGAGGTTATTTTAGCAATATATTATCTCAATTTATTTTGAAATATTAGAAAATATTTGTTAAGGGAATACATAAGCAAATAAAAGTTCACTGATGGCATAAATGTATAATAATATAAGTAAATTAATGGACAATGAATACAGAAAACCATTTATTCCATAATATATCTAGTTACATATATAATATGCAAACTTTCCAAACATTAATTCATGAATGGGATGCCAATCAGGTTATATGCAAAAACCACTAAATGATAATAATAATAATAATAATAACTGCAGAATGTTGAACCGACTATGCCAAAGAATCAGAGGACACAATAGCCTCTTCAATCCGAGTTTCATCCGCAAACATGCATCAACACATTGCGAAATCTTAAGAGACACAAAGTACAAATTGATTATGCAAGCCAATGCACAGTCATGTCAATTGCGAATTACGTACTCGACACATTACGGTTTACTCCTTTAAACCCTAACCCTAATCCTCAAAATTAAAAAAAAAAAAAAAATACCTTCATGCTTGGGAGCAATTAAATCATAATAATATGAATGGTTTCATTACAAAATTAAGGCTTTAATTTTACACATAAGTGGCTCTAATACCATTTGTCAGGAATAAAACTTTATGTTTCCATGAAAAATAATTCAAGATTTCATATGTAAAATCAAAGCAATATGAACATAATTAAATTTACATGTGGAAGCATACCTAAATCCATAGTAAAAACAAATCTTGAGGGATTTTGCCCTTCAGTTTATAGTAGTGTCTTTTTTATTTTGTCATCAATGGGGTGTGGAAAAGATAAAAGGGAAAGAAAAGAAAAGAAACCCAAATTCTACATGCACTATTTAGATTGAGGACTTAACCCTATAATATTTCATTTCATTATGACTCATTAAAATAAATTAAATAAAATATATAAGTTTTTACATATTATAGTTTATACCAAAAAAAATCTATAAGATGAGTCAAATAACCCTATCCATTAGTTAATAGAATGATTACTTTTATTTAATAACTTAATTCCTTAACTCAATTAGACAATTAACAATATATAATTAATTGATATTGTGTACCATAAAAATATACAACAAAACCTATAACTTGAAACCTCGGTGGAATCATTACAATAGGAGGTGACGCATCAAATACTATATTTTCACCCATGTAACATAGCTTTAGTTCATAGGCTCCCAGATTCTCAAGAGGTGAAACAAGTGGTGGACTGATCTCTAATTGTTTGGCTTGGTCTTGTTCATATCATTGAATGGATGCTTCCAATCATTCTTGCTTATAACCACTCATGACGCTTTGTTAGGACCTCGAGTCAATAATCTAGTCATGAGTAATATTTATATGGAAAAGTGCTTGAGAATTCCTTTAGAGAGAACCTTTTCATCTCATAAATTACTTTAAATTAAAGAGAAAACTAAAGAGAGACATAAAATATTAAGTATTTTTTTTTTCTTGTCCATATTTATTTAAGCAAATCATTACATAAAAATAAGAAAATAATTAATAATATGCATCTATTATGCATATTTTCCATAATGACTATTACTAATCCAATAAAGGATTATAAATAAGTTGCATCATCTAATATGCACCTATTATGCATGCTTTCTCATAGAAGGCATCTCGAACATAGAGCTAAATTCATAAACATGCACCTAGTTGGTTAAATTTGTAAGCCAACCCCCACAATAGGAACTTGCCCCTATTTGGTCACATGTATTGTGGCTTTAGTGTTTAGCTAATGTAGCCTATAAAGCTTTCCATGCATAATAACAAGTAGTCCCAATAACTTAACCTTAGTGTTGACTTGACACTAAATTTACGTAACTACTGTTATCCATAATCACTACACACCTTACCTAGCACTTTACGCATAGTATGGAATATTTACCATTGTTTATTTTCAACCAAGGGTTCGCTGTTAGTGCACCAAATTGCCACCAACCTCTAACTCTTATACATCATCCCAATTATTGACATCAAACTCCTTTACTCCCTTAAGGATTGAAAACAAGTCAATAGTTATCTAAGCTAGTGAATTATCTATTATGTTTATCGATACATACAAAATTGCTAATAAAAGCTAAGATGAAAACCTAATACATCTCGCAAAAATCGTTGTACAAAGGACATTTAATTTTATTAAATTTTATTGATAGAGTGCATGATGTATGGGTTAGATTTAGGATCTTTAAAATTTTACATGTTTGGGGGATTCATTATTATTTGAATTAGTTTGGATTTTGTAGAATGGTTTTTTATCCAAATGCTAGATATAAGATTCATGGATGAATCTTATCAAGGAAATGGAGAATGATGCATACAAGACAATCAGTTTAAGAAGCTTAGAATTAGATATTTAGTATCAACCAAATCTTTGTTTTGTGATTTGAAATTATTTGTTAGTTATTATTATTTTCTATTTAGCTAGGATTTATTAGATGATGCATATCTTAGGTTGGTAGGATATTATTTAGATATCATTTTGTAATTTGGTTTATAGAATAATATCTAATTTCCTCTAATGAATTATTTCCTAGTTTATTTAGTCTTACTATATGTATAAATAAGCTACGTTTGTATTGAACAATCAAGTTGCTTTTATGAATTATGAAATATTATTTAGTTGAGAGTTGTCTCATCTTTCCTTTAAACTTATCAAGAATTTTTATTCTTTTTTTTTTTGGATAAAATGTCAAATGGGAATTTTTATTCTTGTGTTGCTCATTCTTATACTAAAGTTTCTGACTCGTTTTAGTCGGTTAATCTAAGTTTATTCCATTAAACTATACTATTTTTTATGGTTAGCATAATACGATGAGTCATGTTTAATATAAGCCTTTAGTTCTTAAATTTGTTTAATCAATAGGGCATGGTTCATTTCAACTTGATTTTAACATTTTGGAGTTTTTGCTACTCCATCACACAACTAATACTAGAACCATGCAACACTTACAACTTATTGAGTCACATAATTCACAAGCTATGGAGTTGCATCCCATCTAAATGTGACCAAGGGGTTGTGCTTCATTGTTGCAATTGTCACGATCACACCTAGGCATGGTCTACCAACTCTACTCACAATAAGATGCGTTTTTCCAATACATTACACTACACACATGTGCATTGTAGAGAGCTAAAAATATTATGTAAATATATTAAGCTAAACTCATTAATTATTTAACTTGACTTATTGGGCTAGGTGATAAGGCTTAATGAATCAGGTCCGATTATTGGGATGACTTAAGGAGAATTGACTTAGTGGGCTCGAAACAGGGATCGTCAGATCGATCCATCCGCATCCAACCTTTATTAGGCAAGCTCATGTACTTATAAGGAAGGCTATTGGTCTTGAGCTTATGGTAAGCTCATTAAGATAACCTTAAATTAAGCAAACTCTATATCGCTTGTTGATCGCTAAAGTGATCTAACAAATGTCATCAGGCCTAAGAGTTTATAAATACTCAGTTATTCCTCCTCATTGAGGGACCTTTTTCCCCAAATTACTAAGATAAAAGAAATGGTATTCCACCAAGAATTCTCTACTCTTAAAGATCAAACAAAAGATTAGGTTAAAAACAAACTCCATTGCTCAAGAATTGCAAAGTTGATGCTTTTGGTCCCTTTAGCTCCCTTATCTATCACTTATGCATTTGAGATACTTGAGATTACTTGTTCCTCTTCCCTGCCTCTCTCTCCCTAGTCATCCCATCACGTGTCATCTTTGAATCGCTTTTCTCTAAATTTACGTGCAGTGTGGTACCCGCATGATATGCACATGACCACTCCTACTGAGACCCCCTATCTATATTTTGGCGACTTCGGTAAGGACAAAGTTAAGTGATAGAAGAGTAATGGCACCCCTTAGGAAGAGAGGACCATCTGATAATATCTTAAGAACAAGATCTTAACATTGAATTGATGAAGCAAAACCTGCCTCAAATGCTGTAGAATATTGGTCAAGGTAATTCATAGCCTAAAGCTCCCATAAATCTTGTACAAATTATGCAAACTATGCAAGTGAACACAAGGGCTCTAAATCAACTTATGACCATGCTTGCTTGCTCCGCTCGTCACAGGGTTGGCTACCACCGCTGTTGTGCAACAAGGTGTGGCTTCACCAAATACTAACATTGCTATACAATAAGGTGTTACCTATGTAACTCTATCACATGCAATTCATCCCGTTAACCCTCCCATGGATGAGGAGAATATTCCTCAAGAGCAAACCACTCAACCAGATGTCCCACTTCCCAATGCTCTCGATGGATTTAGTCGTCAGCCTACTCCCACACCTACTTCAATGGTATTTGCCCCAAAGACTTCCTTTTTAATGAAGGAAGACTTGAACATATACCTAAAAGAAATATAGGCAAAGTCGACTGTGGGAGTACTAGAGTTAAGACTCCCTTACTATCAGCACATTGCTAAAAAGTTGTATCTTAAGGACTATGTTAGTCCTACGTTCATCATGTTTAATGGTAAGAAAGGGAGTGCCAAAGAATATGTACTTAAGTTTATCGAGACCCTGGAAGTATACAGACTGCATGATGACCTGAAACTCAAAGAATTTTCCAAATCATTGACCAAAAAAGCATACACTTGGTATGTCAACCTCCCTATAAGGTCAGTTGATTCATGAGGGTCTATGTGTAAGCTATTCCTAGAGAAATTCTTCTTTACTCAAGAATGGGTCATGATCACAGACATGGAAAGAATACGGTGGTACCCTAAGGAAGACTTGATCGATTATAAAGAACACTTCAGGGAGCGCACACTAAACATTCAAGAAGTATGTGATGAGAGGGAGTTAGTGAAGATTTGCATCTAAGGGATGTTCACTAGTTATACAGTCCACTTAGAAAATCTTAATCTAAGTTCCTTTTCTACACTAGTCGAGACCATAAAGAGAACTAATAATCCTGTTGCAAGACAATGAGGATAAAATGGGAGGTTTGGGAAATGAGCAACATCTACTAGCTTGGCCTAAGTTGAGACCCCTAGAGACAATAAGAAGCTAAGGAACAATACATCCTAAGAATCTACATCAATCCCCCCTTTCTCATGCCTAATGGGAAAAGTACATGCTTTATTTGACCAATAGTTATGAGATGGGAATATCAAGCTCCTAAGAGTGGATCGTTTACCAACACAAAATGAGAAGAATGATCCTAAGTTTTGCAAGTATCACAGATTCGTAGGTCACCCAATGAAAGAGTGTTGGACTTTGAAGAAGGTTTTCAATGATAGGGTCCATAATAAGGAACTTATCATAGAAAATAATGATGTTCATAATAATCTACTTCCTGCACACAATAATCAACGGGGTACTGCAAGTGCCATCAATCACAATCCTAGTACTAAAGAAGGAGATGTGTCATATGCCGAGGTGTGTAATGTACAAGAAACTATAACTGGGAATAATGAGGATACATGCATGCCTGAAGTAGCCACCTTAATGAAGACGACTAACTTCAGAAATTTTGTTAACTACTGGGGTTTAACAAAGATGTATGTCTTATAGTAGCAACTGCCTTTACCCAAATCACAAAGAGACAATACGGGGAGTGTAGTCTAACGCAGCCTGTACGAAGAATGGCAAAGGTACATGAGAATGCAATTCTCTTTACTGATGCGGACATGTGCACTAAGAACCCCAATCATAACTATCCTCTTTATGTGGAAAGCATACCAAATAGGCATCCCATTAAGAGGACATTCATCAACAATGGCTCTTCTATAAACGTAATGCCATTGTCTACACTAAAGGCTACAGGAATAAATAACCAACACCTAGTGAGACAACCTATTGCCGTCAATAGTTTCATTGACACATCTACAAACATAGTAACGTATGTTAATGTGAGCTTTAAAGTAGGCCCTATATAGAGCTCCATACGGTTCCATGTGATTGATGCACCCATATCTTACCACCTATTGGTTGGAAGAAAGTGGTTGCACGATCACAATCTCATACCCTCAACATGGCATTAGTGCATTAAGGGCTATTGAAAGGGAAATGACATATTTATTCCCACTACGAACAATCCATTTAGGTAGAATGAGGCATACTTTACAAAAAGCTGCATTTTTTTATGAATATGTCAAAGAGGGAGAAATTGCTATCGCAACACCATCTAGTACACCACTACCCACTTAAGAAGAGACTCAAGAGAAGCTTATGAGAAAGAAGAGAATGCGAGGCTCTCGTGGGGGCCAAAAGAAGCAAAAGAGAAATGAAGTGATAGAAAGTTTCATCAGAGAAGATCGGCGAAGGGTGTACTATTTATGACGGTCCATAGGATTTGAAGGAGATAGACTTGAAGAACATTGTTCATCTTCTTCAAATCCCATACCAACACAAGACACCCAACCCCCCCCCCCCCCCCCCCCCCTAAAGATGCAGGATCAACTCAAGCTACAAGTTGATGAAATTGAAGAGTTAGGTTTAGCAAAACTAGGGGAGTCTCTAAGACCTATCTTCATTAGATGTATTTGCATGGACTTACGATGAAATGCTAGGACCGGACCCTACTTTAATGGTATATAGATCGAACATTATAGCCAAGGTTAAGCCAGTCAAACAAGGACAATGAGTTTTTCACCCAACAGTTGATGTCCAAATCAAAGAAGAGATTAAGAAGTTGCTTAAAGCTAGCTTCATCAAGCCAATTGAGCACCCCTCATGGTTAGCTAATATTGTACTAGTTAGGAAGAAAAATGGCCAAATACGAGTTTGCATAGATTTTCGTGATCTTAACAAGGCTTACTCAAAGTACGACTTCCCATTACCAAACATTGATATGTTAGTGGATGTCACAATTGGATATGAGTTGTTCTTGTTTATGGATGGTTTTAGTAGCTACAACCAGATCGAAATGGCCATTAAAGATGTTAAATGTACTGCTTTTAAGATGCCAGTTGGAAATTTCTACTATACAGCTATGCCCTTTGGGCTTAAGAATGTAGGAGCTACTTACTAAAGAGCAATGACTGCTATTTTCCATGATATGATGCATGACTTCATGGAAGACTATGTGGATGGTATTGTTATCAAGTCAAAGCAGGTGCCTGATCACTTGATACATCTGCAGAAGGTTTTTGAGCAGTGTTGGTTGTATAAACTGCATAGGAACTTGCTAAAGTGCGTCTTCGGTGTAGGATCTAGCAAATTCCTTAGATTTGTAGTTCACAGAAAAGGGATCGATGTTGATTGAGCAAAGGTGTAGGTTATACGATCTATGTGTTCACCCACTAACCTGAAGGAATTAAAAATGTTTATAAGGAAGGTCTCTTATATCAGGTGATTTAACCCAACACTAGCCAAGATCTCTTAACCCTTATAGCAACTCATGAAGAAAGGAGCATTATTCGAGTAGGGGCATTTACAAGAGGAGGCCATTCTGAAGGTAAAGAATATACTCTCGTCTCCACAAATGATGGCAATGCCTATCAAAGGTTTACCAATGATTCTCTACTTGAAATCCATTGACAAGTCCACTAATGCTTTACCTGCACAAGAACTTGAGAGAAGGGGGTGACTTGTACATTACCTAAGCCGATCCCTCCAAGGGAGTGAAATCAATTATTTAACCTGTGAGAAGTATTGTCTTGCACTAATATTTACTACATAGAAGTTACGTCATTACTTCTTGACACATAAAGTCAATCTTGTCACTCACTCTAACTCGATAAAGTACTTGCTATCATGGTCGATACTATTTGGAAGAATCGCAAAATGGTTACTTCTCCTATCAAAGTTAGACATTACGGTTATACCACCTAAGGCTATCAAGTCTCAAGCTCTATTAGACCTCTTGGCTCATTTTCCTATGGTAAATGAGACTCACACCACAGATATAATCCCAACAGAGTTTCATGAGGATTCCATGATGATAGAATTGGGGTGAGGAATGGAAATTACAATTTGACGACTCATCTACTAGTATCGGGAAAGGAGCTGGGGTAGTATTGATAACCCCTAAAGGCCAAGAGATACCACTAGCATTTAAGCTAAATTTCCATTGCACTAATAATGAGGCTAAGCGTAAGGCTCTACTACTCAAACTCATTTCAACGCAAAGTGTTGGGGCAACTTACTTATGCATTCGTGGTGATTCAAACCTGGTTATCAAATAGGCCAATGGTGAATTTGCTCTTAAAGAACCAACACTAACGTCTTATAGGGCTGCAATAAAATCTTTTGTTAGTAAATTAAATTTAGTAAGATACGGAGATACCAAACGATCGACCAACCGTTATGTGGATACACTTACAACTTTGGCATCTAAAGTTCCTATTCAAGCTGAAGAAGATAGTTTAAGTATTCAAGTTATTAAAAAATCGATTCAGTGCATAACTCTACAATTGCTAGATGAGGAAGAAGAAATGCTAGATGACTAGCAAACTCCCATCAAAGGTCAGCTAGCACATCCTAGTGCAGCTTCACTAGCAATCTTAAAAGTTTTCTCCTCACTAATGATGGGAATCTACCTTACGGTTCCAATAGTAGGGGAACTTGATTTGGATGTATAATCCAAGACATCCACATATGTTCACTTTTTATCTAATAATGTTTGGTTTTGCACTATAGCAGGTACATTGATTGGTTTTACAGGATGGCCAAATAACATGCACTAATGATCAACTTGCGAGACATTTTTGGAGTCACATCCAATAGCTTACAAATTGCTCAATTGACTTGAAGAACTGGCCACTAAAAGAACATTGTACTTGTAATTGTTGTTTTGAGAACCGGCCATTTCATTTAACAATTGTAATTTCTTTTCTTAGAACCGGCCACCTAAGTGGCTTATTTATAATTTTCATGTTGTTTTACCCTAATTGGAGCAAGTATAAATACTGCCTGACTAGGGTTTATATGTAGCTTTTGACATTTTGAACAAACACTTCTTGTTGTCGTGAGAGTGAGGAGTCCTCTTGCTAATACATACACATTATTATCAATTTCTAGTAAATTGTGGTGAGTGAGGCTTAGAATATCTTGTGAATAGTATTAAGATCTTCTAAGTTGCTTCTTTATTATTATTAGTGAGTAATATTTAGTGATAATAGGTTGTTTTCCATCATTTATTATTCACGCAATTAGGGTTCATATTGCTTCAATTTTATAAGATTAGAGTTGCATGTTATATGTAATTTGATTGGTGTTGGAATTTTTGTCATTCATCCAATTTGGATCACACCAATTAGGGTTCACGTGATTCTAAGCATCATGCCAATTTTATGTTCCATTAAGCATTTGTTCTATTGAATTCTTCAATTGGTTGAATTTGTGTGCTTGGTTTTTTTTTTTTTAGCACATTATAATTTGGTATCAGAGCACAATTTTGGGAAGGGATTTTGTGATTTTTGATTTGGGAATTTAGGGTTCTTGTTTTTCCATTTCATACTTGAAGTTATTTGAAGAAGAATTGAAGTAATTGTATGTAATTGTGGCGTGACATACTTGTAGTTGTGGAATTGGAAGTGGAATTTTAGATTTAGTCCCTTGTGATCAACATCTTGCCGTGAGCTCCTTGTGTGTGGAAGAAAGAGAAGTTATTTGAATTTGAATTCCATAATTTGAAGATGTTGTGGAGTGTGACGTGTGTTTTCCTTATGTGTTTTAGAAGTGGAACTATATAATTTCCATATTTGAATTTGTGTGGAAAATAAGAAATCATTTGAATTCAAACACATCCATTAAGCTTGAAGTAGTTATTGAGTGGTATTGATTGCATTTCATTTGAATTAGAAATTGACTCTTACCATTTGTGGAGAAGGTTGCATTAAGGGTGTAATTTTGAATTTGTTGCCATGTTTATGTGTGTATGTGTAGTGGTGTAAGTGTGTATTGAATTGAAGGGTTGCAATGTGTAGTGTTGTGTGTGTTGAGGCAAGGAAGGTGTTACACTTGAAGTGTTGTTTGTGGGTTGAAGTGAGTGCACCGTGTGTGTGTAGTGTGTATGGCGGTGTAAGTGTGTCATGAATTGTTGTGGAGTTGTGTGTAAGGAAGGTGCTGCATGTGGAGATAGAATCGTATGTGTGCCATGACTAGAAAAGGGAAGTTTAGTAGTAAAGTTTGAATTTCAAAATAAGCATTTAAGTGTGAAAGTTATTAAGTATTGATACTTAAACACTTGCTTAATTGAACTCAATAACTTACTGCTTGGAAGTGTTTAATTGTTGCTTTAATTTATTATTGCTATAATTGAAGTGTTGGGAAGAGTGTGTTGCATTGGTGGCTTGTTACACCATAGGTATACAAGTGTGTGTGTGTGTTGACGTAGTGTATGAAGTTAAATGGAGTTGTGTTTATTTTGTAGGTGATTTGATTGTTGTAGTGGGTGAAGTGTTGTGTAGTGAAGGGAGAGTGCTGCAATTGTTTTAGACTATTTGTACTTCAGCAAATCACATCCACAAACATGTCGAATGATAGTGTGAATGGGGGCATTGGCAATGAGGCCAATAGCTAAGTTTGTGGATGACAAGGTCATCGTACTACAGGTCGGAGAACTTTGGAGGAACAACTTCAGGACTTCACTACCATTGTTGCTACACTAGCAACAAGGATTGACAGGATGACGATGCCACAACCACTAGTGGCAAATCCTCAGGCACCACCACCTAAAGTAGCTCCTTAAAACGTTCAAAGAGAAGGAGCAGTAAGAGGAGGAAACATGGGAAGGAGAGTTGGAAGAAGATCATCATGCCTTTAAGGAGGAGAGGGATGATAATTTTAGGGTCAATCCTTACCCAAACAAAGATTTCAGGTCACCTAAGGTCTAGAATATGTGAAGCTGCAAATGCCTTCATTTTATGGCAAAGGTTCAGCAGATGACTATCTGGATCGGGAGGATAAGGTTGAGGGCCTTTTTGAGTGTTATGAGATAGATGATAACATTAAAGTTCGTCTTGTTGCTATTGAGTTCATAGGGTATGTCGCCTTATGGTGGAAAAATTTAGTGATCAGCAAGTGAAGGGATGGAGAGGCTAAAATTCACACCTAGAGAGGTTCTGAGGAAAAGGTTAATTCTTGAGCATTATAGGTAGAAACTATTTATACGTCTACAGACTTTGAGACAGGGAGGCAAAACAGTGGATGACTATGTTTAGGAGTTTGAAACTTTGATGATCAAATGTAGGTTAGTAGAGCCTCCTGAGCAAACCCTAGCACGTTTTGTATTTGGGTTAAAGTATGAGGTAGCCTATGTTATTGAGCTTCAGAGGTATAGTACACTTGATGAGGCTATACAGTTAGCTTTGAAAGTGAAAAGACAGAGGCGATCTAATCCATTTCGGGTTACTAGTAACAAACCTAGTACTACTATTAAGGCTGGGGGGGCTAATGGTCAGTTAGGTGGACCAAAGGGAGCAGGTGAGCATATCAGGGCAGTAGATAGAGTTACACCTAGCACAGACAAAGAGAAAATGATTTCTGGGAAGGGAAATGAGGTAGTTGGACTTGATGTTAGGTAGATAGTATCGGGGTTGACTAATGGGAAGATGCACTAGATTAAATGCTTCAAATGCATGGGATTTGGACATATGGTTGCATAGTGTCCCAATAAGAGAGAAATGATAGTCATTGAGGGCACGAAAGAAGAAGAAGAAGAAGAAGAAGAAGAAGTTGTCGAGTCTACAGATCTGTCCATGGCTTTGCAGGAGTACTATGATGAATAGAACGTTGAGACACATGAGGATAAAATGGGTGAAGATTACTTACCTATTAATGTGTTACACGGGGTTTTGACTATATCTCCATATGCTAAGGACAAATAGAGGGAGAACCAATTCCACGTACCTTGCCGAATTCAAGGTAACCTTTATGTGCTATTCATTGATAGTGGTTGTTGTACTAATGTCATATCTGCTGCATTAGTAGATAAATTACAACTAGTCACTAGCCCGCATCCTAGCCCTTACAAATTGCATTGGTTGGATGATCGAGGTAGTCTGTATGTTACATGTTATAAGATCTGTAAATTAATGTATAATTGTCTTTCCCATATTAGAGAGTAAAATTATAGGAATAAATTAGGATACTAACTTAATTAGAATTGATTTTATTTCCTTTTTTAGCTACACTGTAATTGTATATAAAGTCTTCGTTCTATGATTAATAAAATGTGAGAAAGTTCTCTATTTCACATACTAATTACATTACATTACATGGTATTAGAGCCTTAGGCTCGTTTTTTAATTTTTCAAATTTCTAAATATTCATCACAAAAAAAAAGGAAAATTTACATTTTTTTTTCAGAGTCACTGGTTCGGGTGACTATTTTATCTCACCGCCATCCTAGGGAGGTGCGCTTGGTGTTTCCAGGCCGACCCTCAAAATCTGGCAGCCGAGTTCCTCGCGAGTAGGCTTCATGCGCCACTCTTGTCCTTCATCTCTCTCTCACGTACCGGTGAGTGAAGGCATGTGGTTGCTCCGGTGGTGGTCCAACTTCTTCTCTGGCATCGTCCAAGCGTCTCCGGTCACATTCTGGTGTTGGTTTGATATTTGGAATCTGGGTCTGAAATGGGAACATTTTTCTAAGTATTTCTCATAATGTTTTTGTTAGTTTTTACGTTCTAGTGTTGCGATCTGGGTATTGATCTGTTCTAGTGGTGTCGTGGTGATTGAGATCTCGGTATATTGGTCTCTTCCAGTGTTTTTATGGTGGTTGAGATCTGAGTATTGATCTGTTCTTATTGTGGTAGACAATCTGAGTATTGTTACTCGCGGTTGCAGTTGCTAGGTTGATTTTGATTTTTTGTTTGGAGGCTGTGGCATTGGTTTTTGCCTAAGATGAGTGATATTAAAAGTGAACTGGTGCCCACTATGTCTAAGATTATGGAGTATAAATTGAATGGTACTAATTATGTGGAGTGGAGTCGAACTGTTAAGCTTTATCTTCGAGGTGTTGAAAAAATGATCATTTGATTGAGAATTCTCCAAAGAATGATACTAGAAAAGCTTGGCTGCGAGATGATGCTAAACTATTTTTACAAATTATAAATTCTATTGAACATGATGTTATTGGTTTGATTAATCATTGTGAGTTTATTAAGGAGTTAATGGAGTATTTAGAGTTCTTGTATTCTGGTAAAGGAAATGTGTCTAGAATGTATGATGTATGCAAGGCCTTCTATCGTGCTGAGAAAGGATCTAAGTCTCTCACAGCATATTTTATGGAATTCAAAAAGACGTATGAGGAACTGAACATGCTCTTGCCATTTAGTACTGATATTAAGGTGAAATAGACTCAGAGAGAACAAATGGCAATAATGAGTTTCTTGAGTGGTTTAACTTCTGAATTTGAAACTGCCAAGTCTCAGATTCTTTCGAGTTCAAAAGTCAACTCACTCCAAGAAGTTTTTAGTCGGCTATTATGCACAGAGAATACTCCATCTAATCAGCAGTCTAGTGTTTTTGTTGCTAGAGGAGGAGGGGGGAATGATGTTGGAAGAAAGAATAATAAAGGAGGAAATAACAATGATATTGTTTGCTATTATTGTAAGGAACCAAGACATAAAAAGTGATACTGTAAGAAATTATAGAATCGCAACCACCAGAGGACTCATAATGCTACAGTGGTAGTTGCGATTTCTAGCTCACCTTCTGAGAGGACTATTACAATCTCAGCCGATGAGTATGCTAAATTCTCCCAATATCAAGAGTCAATTAAAGAATCTCCATTAGTTGCAGTTGTTGCTGAATCAGGTAAGAAATGCTTTATTTCTTCCTTAGACAAATGGGTCATTGATTCTGGTGCTACAGATCACATGACAGGTAATCAGAAACTTTTCTCTAGCTTTCAATCTAAAAAATCGTCATCTTCTGTAACTATAGCTGATGGCTCGCACTATAACATTAAGGGGTCTGGAACCTTTGAAGCTACTTCTTCTATTACTCTATCATGTGTCTTGAGTTTACCTAGTCTTGCCTTCAATTTGATTTCTATGAGTAAACTGACTAAAGACTTAAACTACAATATCTCATTCTTCCTTAACCATTGTCTCTTTCAGGATATTATGACGAAGCAAATTATTGGAAAAGGACATGTATCAAATGGACTCTACGTTCTTGATGATGGGGTATCTAAGTCGGTTGCATGCTCTAGTATTGTCACTCCGTTTGAAGCATAATGTAGATTGGGACATCCTTCTCTACTTGTTTTGAAGAAGTTGTGCCCTCAGTTTTATGATGTAACTTCAGTGGAGTGTGAATCATGTCATTTCGCCAAACTCCGTCGTGTTACTTTAAGTCCTAAAATAAATAAACAGGTCGAGTCTACTTTTGTATTAGTCCATTCAGATATTTTGGGTCCATGTCCAGTTTTGTCTAAAACTGGGTTCAGATACTTTGTTACTTTTGTGGATGATTTTTCTAGAATGACCTGGGTTTATTTTATGAAGAACCGTTTTGAAGTTTTTTCTCACTTTTCTGCTTTCTGTGCTGAGATTAAGACTCAGTTAAATGCTTCCATATATATATTGAGAAGTGATAATGCTAAAGAATATATGTCAGAAACATTTCAGCAATACATGACTCAACAAGGGATTCTTCATCAGTTCTCTTGTGTTGACACACCAGCAAAAAATGGGGTAGCAAAGAGGAAGAACAAGCATCTTCTTGAGACGGCTCGTGCTTTACTGTTCCAAATGAAAGTCCCTAAGAAATTTTAGGTTGATGCTGTTTCTACAGCAAACTTCCTAATTAATTGGATGCCTTCAACTGTTCTTAGTGGAGATATTCCCTATAATATTTTGTGTCCTAACAAGGCATTGTTTTCAATTGAGCCAAGGGTGTTTAGTAGCACATGTTATGTTCAAGATGTGCGATCTCATATTACTAAATTTGACCTTAAAGCATTGAAGTGTGTATTTCTAGGCTATTCTTGCCTTTAAAAAGGTTATCAGTGTTTTTCTCCATAGCTTAACAAATATGTGGTCTCAACTGATGTGATCTTTTTAGAGACAACTCCATTTTTTTCCTCCACCAACTACGCATCCAAGTTAGGGGGAGGAAGAAGAATGGTTGATTTACAAATCACCAAGTAAGCAAGTAGAAGTTGAACCTCTAGCTGAGTAATCTCATATTGAAACATCTTCTATTGAGAAATCAATTCCAACAAGACCACCAATTATTCAGGTCTATTCCAGAAGGCGAGAGGCTAATGATACATGTCCTACATTAGCTCCTTCGTCATTTGATCCTCCACAAAGTGACCTTGATCAACCTATTGCGATTCGTAAAGGTACATGCTAATGTACCCTTTCCAAACCTAATTATTCCATTACTAATTTTGTTTCCTATGATCACTTATCTCCTTCATCTAGATCATTGATTACTTCGCTAGACTCTGTCTCGATCCCTAAGACAGTGAAAGGGGCTCTATCTCATTCTGGGTGATATGATGCTATGGTTGAGGAGATAAAAGCCCTTGATGATAATAATACATGGGAACTAGTGGATTTGCCTGAAGGCATGAAGGTTGTGGGGTATAAGTGGGTGTTTGCAGTTAAATGTAATGTAGATGGTTTAGTAGCTCAGCTTAAAGCCAAATTGGTGGCTAAAGGTTATGCACAGACATATGGAGTGGATTACTTTGATACTTTTTCTCTAATTGCCAAGCTTACTTCTGTTTGTTTATTTATTTCTATGGTTGCCTCTCAGAATTGGCCTCTGCACCAAATGGATATCAAGAATGCCTTTTTGCATGTAGATCTCGAAGAAGAAGCATATATAGAGCAACCACCCGGTTTTCTTGCTCAAGGGGGAGTATGGGAAGGTTTGTCGTTCAAAAAAATCTTTATATGGGTTAAAGCAGAGTCCCCATGCCTGGTTTAGCAAATTTAGTGAGGTGGTTCAAGAGTTTGGGTTACAAAAGAATAAATGTGATCATTTAGTTTTTTATAGACACACAACAAATGGTAGTATCCTCCTAGTCGTGTATGTTGATGACATTGTTATTACAAATAGTAATAATACAGGGATTTCTTCTCTGAAATCTTTTTTGCATTCGAAATTTTACACAAAAGACTTGGTCCAGTTGAAGTATTTCTTGGGAGTAGAAGTAACAAGAAGCAAGAAGGGTATCTTTCTATCTCAGAGAAAGTATGTCCTTGACTTGCTTACAGAAACAAGAAAATTGGTAGCAAAACCTTGCAGTACTCCAATGATTCCTAATGTATATTTGACAAAAGATGAGGGTGATCCATTTGATGATCCAAAAAAATATAGGAGGCTAGTGGGAAAATTAAATTATCTCACTATGATGACTCAGCTTGACATTGCTTTTCCAGTAAGTATTGTTAGTCAATTCATGTGTACACCTACTGTTAAACATTGGGAAGCCTTGTAGCATATTTTGTGTTACTTAAAAGGAGCACCTAGTCTTGGTATATTGTATAGCAATCATGGACATACTAGCATTGAGTGTTTTGCAGATGCCGATTGGGCTGGATCAAAAACTAATAGGAGGTCCACTACTGGCTATAGTGTATTTATCGGAGGAAACTTAGTATCATGGAAAAGTAAGAAGTAGGATGTTATGTCTCGGTCTAGCGCAGAATTGGAGTACAAAGCTATGGCACAATCTACATGTGAAATCATGTGGATACACCATCTCTTGACTGAAGTCAAATTAAAGCATCCTATGCCAACAAAGTTATGGTGTGATAATCAAGCTGCTCTTCACATTGCCTCAAATTCGGTGTTTCATGAGAGGACTAAACATATTGAGGTTGATTATCATTTTATCCGGGAAAAGATTCGAGAACACTTAATTTGTACTGGACACATAAAGACTGGAGAACAGTTAGTTGATTTATTTACAAAGGCCTTAAATGGAACCTATTTAATTACCTTCGTAACAAGCTGGGCATGATTGATATCTATGCTCCAGCTTGAGGGAGAGTGTTATAAGATCTGTAAATTAATGTATAATTTTCTTTCCTATATTAGAGAGTAAAATTATAGGAATAAATTAGGATTTTAACTTAATTAGAATTGATTTTATTTCCTTTTTTAGCTACACTGTAATTGTATATAAAGTCTTCATTCTATGATTAATAAAATGTGAGAAAGTTCTCTATTTCACATACTGATTACATTACATTACACAAAGGGCAAAGGTGCCAATCAGTGTAGGAAAGAAATACCGTGATGAGATTATCTATGATGTGCTTCCTATGTGCGCCTTTCATTTATTGTTAGGTAGGCCTTGGATGTTTGATACAAAGGTGTTACGTGACGGGTTCAAAAACATTTACATGTTTCGAAAGGATAATTCACGGATAGTCTTGATGCCTATGTCTTCATCTAAGGTGCGCTCTTTCTAAGAACGAATTAGAAATACTTTTGGTTTTTCTAAAATTCAAGCAAACAGGCAAACAAAGACATCGGATTTCAGTCCAAAAGATAACCCCTTAAATTTGAGGGCAAATCTTTTAGAGGCGTGAGGAGATGATGAGAATCTACCCTGTGGTTCCAGTAGTGGGGGAACCTGATTTGGATGTGTGATCCAAGACATCCACATATGTTCACTTTTTATCTAATAATGTTTGGTTTTGCACTATAGCAGGTTCATTAATCGATTTTACAGAATGGCCAAATAACATGCACTAATGATCAACTTGTTGGACATTTTTAGAGTCATATCCAACGGCCCATTAATTGCTCAATTGACTTGAAGAACATTGTACTTGTAATTGTTGTTTTGAGAGTCGGCCATTTCATTTAGCAATTGTAATTTCTTTTCTCAGAACCGGCCACCTAAGTGGCTTATTTATAATTTTCATGTTGTTTTACCCTAATTGAAGCAAGTATAAATACTTGCTAACTAGGGTTTGTATGTAGCTTTTGACATTTTGAACAAACACTTCTTGTTGCCGTGAGAGTGAGGAGTCCTTTTGCTAATACACACACACTCTTATCAATTTCTAGTAAATTGTGGTGAGTGAGGCTTAGAATATCTTGTGAATAGTATCAAGATCTTTTAAGTTGCTTCCTTGTTATTACTAGTGAGTAATATCTAGTGATAATAGGTTGTTTTCCATTATTTGTTGTTTACACAATTAGGGTTCATATTACTTCAATTTTATAAGATTGGAGTTGCATGTTATATGTAATTTGATTGGTGTTGGAATTTTTGTCATTCATTTAATTTAGATCACGCTAATTAAGGTTCATGTGATTCTAAGCATCACGCCAATTTCATGTTCCATTGAGCATTTGTTCTATTGAATTCTTCAATTAGTTGAATTCGTGTGCTTGGTCTTCTTTTTTTTTTTTTTTTGGCACATCAATTAATGCCATCATATGCTTGAAAGGTCCACAAGGCATCCTATTGTGATGTATTTGTGCAAAGCAAGTGTGCCTGATGTTAGACAAGTATCACAAAATCTTATGTAGAGAGGAAGGCACATCCTTATGTCACCGCATACAATGCGCAGGGTATTACTGACTAACTATGGCTAAAGATCCTTCTCAAATGCAAATGAGATGCCTAAAATGCTATGAGATTTTTGATTAAGGAGAATGCCACTTCATGGCAAGTATCGACGATTGAAGGCACCCTTACATAGACTATTTGTAGAACGGCACCTTACCTACGAATGGTACTGATGCCTGCATAGTAAAATGCAAGGCAAGGAGGTATATCATACATGAAGATCAGCTATACATGATATCATTCATGGGATAACCCCTTAGGTGTGTTACATCACCTTAAACGGAGATTATACTAACTGAAGCCCACTCCAGAGATGGTGGAGAACATTAAGGAGGAAGGAAGATGTACTACCACCTATTGAGCTTGGGGTATTACTGGCTTACAATGGAAAATGATGCATTCAACTTTACCAGGAGGTATGTTACATGCCATTAACACAGGAATGCCATCCATGCTCCCACTGTTACACTACATAGCTTGACTACTTCGTGGCTTTTCCATACATAGGCATTTGACTTGATCGGCCCAATACATTTACCATCTAAGGGATGCATTTAGATCTTGGTAGGTATCGAATGCTTCACCAAGTGGGTGGAGGCAATCCCGTTAAAGAAAGCTACAGGACAAGCGGTGGCAAGCTTTATGAAAGAATATGTCATCTACCGCTTTGGAATACTAAAGCACATTCTCTCCGACAATGGTACACCCTTTATCAACTAACATGTACGATAACTATTAGCCTCTTATGGTATTGATGACGTGAAGTCCACACCTTACTACCCAAAAGGAAACGGCTAAGTAGAAGCAACAAATAAGATTCTTCTAAAAGTACTTAGTCGTATGGTACATGAAAATCACAAAGAATGGCATAATAAGCTGCCATTGGCATTATAGGCGTACAGAATATCTAAACGATGCTCCACTCAAGCCACCCCTTTTTCTTTAGTATATAGATGCAAGGCGATGATGCCCATAGAAGTTTTGGTCCCATCTGCACAATTAGCCATTAATGTTGAACTCAAATTGGATACTTTATGTATGCTCAATCTCAAAGCTCTAGAAGAGAGATGAGACACCGCCAAGCATCACCTTGCTAACTATCGATAGAGATTAAGTGCAATTTATGATCGTTTGGTCAAGAAGCAATCCTTTCAAGAAGGTGACGTTCTACTTCACGTAACAAAGCGTATATGGCGAGGTATTCCAGCACCAAAGTTTACACCAAAGTGGGAAGGCCCTTTCATCATTCATGAGGTTCATGATAGTGGTTACTACAAGCTTCTAAACCCAATAACTGATAAAGTCATTTCACCTATCAATTTTTAATACATTAAAAAATTTCATATGTGAAATGAATGGTGTATTTGCAAATTATCATGAATCATATATATGGCTCACACTGTTAGAGAGTTATCTCCTTATCACACAAACATGATTAACTATCACCTCTTATGTTGCAGTCACATGGTTAGAGCACATGCTCCCAAGTGCGCAATGAAATATTTAGCCCATAGAAATATATCTACAAATTAAAAAATAAAGAATAAATGGTTATGTATTGGGTAATACCCTCTTAACCATCAATGCTAGTATGTTGAACTACGTAATAAACACTACTATTGCTACTTAAGCGCGATTGATCGTTTCAACCACTTAATGTAGTATTGCTAGCAAGTGAAAAGCTTTACTTTGATGCGTGACATAATAACTTAACTAAATAATGTGATTGTGACTAATATCATTCATGGCAAGTACATGCAAATAAGTCCTGATCACACATATATAAAAAAAGTAAAGACAAATAACTTTATTGATTTTAATGTAATACTTTAGAATGAAAACAAAAGCATAGTCACACCGAATTACGAAAGACAATCTAAGCCTATTGAGGACTTAAGATTTGAGTCTCCTAAAAGTGCCTTCATCTCAAGATTGGATGCTTTAACTACTTCTTGTAACTCTTGCACTTTACTCATTGATTCATCATGCTGCCTCTTAGCAGTGTAGTAATTTAACACCCTCTTAGCTTTAGCAGCAACAGGCTTTAAGCTATTAATTTTGAACCTTACAAGGCTGGCCCCCTCAATGCATTTAATCACTTGCTCAAGTTCTACCTTTAACAAGGAATTCGAAGGCCTGTTCAACGATAACATGATCTCCCCTAGCATCTTCACTATAGATCAAGCTAGCTCAGTTCCTAACACAGAAGACTCAACCCAAAAGTCTCTATCCATAACATCAAGGGTCTCTAATGAGTTTAATAGCCGGGAAGGCACAGTGAATCCTCAAAAGGATGTAACCTCCTCTACAGCAACATAACTCCTTGGAGTTGCTTCCTTATCTCGAGGAGACATCGTAGCAATTGGGGGAAGAAGGATATCTATAGGAGCTACATATAACTCATCTTCATATGTGCCTAAACAAAGCAATGCATTGGCATGGTCACCGGCATCATTATCCTTGTTTATCTCTATGACTGCCTCATCGGTACTAGTGGTAAGTGCTCTAACTCTAATAGAGTCATGCAGCTCTTTAAAATCATCATCATCACTTTTATCATCTTAAATTGGTGATTCAGCATAATTCACTAAGTTTTGATCATCGTCAACTCAAATTGAAACGATCATTGAATCAATAGAAGTACTAAAGCTAACTTTAGAGCCCATCTCAACCTGCACATATATAATAAATAAGGGTGGTTAGTAAAAAGACTACATGTACATATATAATGATAAGAAATATATAGGATGCTACCTCATGAATAAAGGTGTGCTTGGCTTGTCTATCCTCTGTCGATGGAAGAAATGGGTGTTTATTCTTAGAGTATCTCCCTAATCCCACATCAATAGGAGATGCTGATCACTAATCCACCTGTTCAATAGTCTCTTGGGCATCATTAATAGGCTTAGGCAATAATTTAAGGTAGAACTCCCAACTGCACATAGTAGGCACACGAAGTGTATCATCTACTAAAGCAAAAGCATATGCTCAAAAGTCTTGCAAGCAAATTGACCAATATGTTAGCCAACTAGGAGAAGCAACCCTAAAGTGACTTATAGAAGGAAAGTATAACTAAAGCACTTTTTGATGAATATTTCTATAGTCACTTGGCGAGAGTAACCAACAACATAACTCAAAGTTGTCAGTAATATTAGTCACGTGAGGTACCCCTTGGTTAAACTTAAGTTGGCGTGCAACCCTATGACGAGAATATACTACAACCCTTTGCGTCGGATAACACTCAAAAGAGTCTTTGTTATCTAAGAGGGAGGGTACATACAGAATTGCTAATAAAAGCTAAGATGAAAACCCAACACATCTTGCAACAATCGTTGTACAAAGGGCATTTAATTTTATTAAATTTTGTTGGATAGAGTGCATGATGTATAGGTTGGATTTAGGTTCTTTAAAAATTTACATGTTTGGGGGATTCATTATGGTTTGAATTAGTTTGGATCTAGGTGCTATGTATAAGATTCATGGATGAATCTTATCAAGGAAATGGAGAATGATGCATACAAGACAATGAGTTTATGAAGCTTAGAATTAGATATTTAGTATCAACCAAATGTTTGTTTTGTGATTTGAAATTATTTGTTAGTTATTATTATTTTCTATTTAGCTAGGATTTATTAGATGATGCATATCTTAGTTTGGTAGGATATTATTTAGATATTATTTTGTAATTTGGTTTATAGAATAATATCTAATTTCCTCTAATGAATTATTTCCTAGTTTATTTAGTCTTACTGTATGTATAAATAAGCTACATTTGTATTGAACAATCAAGTTGCTTTTATGAATTATGAAATATTATTTAGTTGAAAGTTCTCTCATCTTTCCTTTGAACTTATCAAGAATTTTTATTTTTTATTTTTGGATAAAATGTCAAATGAGAATTTTTACTCGTGTTGTTCATCCTTATACTAAAGTTTCTGACTCGTTTTAGTTAGTTAGTCTAGTGGTTAGCATAATATGATGAGTCATGTTTAATATATGCCTCTAGTTCTTAAATTTGTTTAATTAATAGGGCATGGTTCGTTTCAACTTGATTTTAACATTTTAGAGTTTTCGCTACTCCATCACACAACTTATACTAGAACCATGCAACACTTACAACTTATTGAGTTGTATCATTCGTAAGCTATGGAGTTGCATCCTATCACACAACTAAGGGGTTGTGCTTCATTGTTGCGATTATCATGATCACACTTAGGCATGGTCTAGCAACTCTACTCATGACAAGATGCGTTTACCAATGCATTACACTACACACATGTGCAAATGAGAGAGAGAGGGTGAGTAAGCAAATGCTAGTCATATGAGGTGGTTCTTGTGGTTGTTATACTTAGTGGTGGCTAATTAAGGGGTCTCAGTGGAAATAGCCTAAAGTCTTTGTTTGGTTAATAATATAAAATAATTACAAGAAGGGAAAAATGAATGATGATTTTGATAAAATTATCCCTATTTTATTTTGATAAAAATAATGGTACGTTTATAATATTAGTCTTATTTCCATCTATCATCATATATTTTTCTTTTGTTTTAAGGAGGAAATGACAATAAACACTTTGTCTAATAATTTTAAGGAGGCTGAAAATAAGTAAAAATATTTAGAAATGAAATGAAAAGAAAAGGAAACTAGGGGAAACATAGTTTGTATTTTCTGTTTAGATTTATAGAATGAAAATGGATGATAATACAATGAAATGTTTCCTTTCAACCATATTGCTAAATGGAGATGTCCCTAAATTTATATTTTAAACTTTGCTTTTAGGGTATTTTTATGATTTTACTCAATTTCATTTATTATACACAATAAATATTACATTTTCATCGACTTCTAAGCATAATGGAACTTCAAAGCGAACGTATTTTTATTTATTTTGTTTTAATTTAATTTATTTTCACTCCCCATTTAATTTACTAAACACAAAATTACTTTTCATTCCTATTCATTTTCTTTCTTTGGTCATCATTTACATCAATCTGTGGTGGGAAAAGAAAAAAGATATTCCTTTTTCTAGAAAAATTCACGGAAGATATTGCATATGAAAATAATGCAAAAACTATATTAATTAAAATTGGTTATTTCAAAACCTAATTTTAAATTGTATTAACATTAGGTGTAAAAAACTTGATTTATTTTAGCTACTAGGAAGTTAAAGATGAATATCCAATTTCATTACTTTAATGAGACTAAATGGTATTAGATATTGAATACTCTATTTTAATGTGAATAGTGATATTAGGTTTCTAGTATCCAATTTATTTGTATTTTAAAATTGGTTCTTAAAAGGTGATTTTAAATATTATATTATTCAAATTATTTTTGATAATAGTATATTTTAAGGATTAAAAAAAAAATTACTCTCTTTTCCTCAATCCATGGCATATTATCAAATGTCGTTAAAATAATAGAAAATTTTACCTATAACCGGGCCCACTTATTTCATTTTTTACGACAATGAGTCTCGTCGGACGTAAACGTCCTCTGTCCTCTGTAAAGTAAGTACTGTCACACACTGGCTTGTATTGTACCGTTGGGAGCGGGGGCAGAATCTCTTCTTTCTGCGCAGTTTCGTTTGAACTTCCCGTTGCAATACAATCTCCTCTCTCTAAACCACACCCCACACCCACCTGCCCCCCACCCCACCACACCCGAGCAACAGCAATTATCACTTCTCCCTAGCATTGTTACAATGGCAACAACTTCTCTAAGAAAAGCCGCGGCCTTTGGCATCTCAAAAGGACTGTCCTACTCTCGCTTCCTTTTAGGGAACCCACAATCTCAACGACTAGTTATTCTACGTCCACCGTGTCGTGGCTTTTCGGCTTGTTCGGTTGATCCGATTGGTTCTGGGTTAGACTCCGCCAATAAAGGTATGTCAGCTCTAGTGTCTGCCTTTGCTCCTAAAGTGTTTGTGGAAATGCTGCTACTATCGTAAAGTGCTGTTTGGATTTATCCTGTTTATCTTTTCAAAAGTTTAACTTGCCCGATAATACTTAGGCTGCTTATAATAGTTTGAGAACTTTATGGTAGCGTGAGATGTCACCTTCAGTCTCGAGCTACCATGTTGTATAAAATATTCATCGAATATGAAAGCATGTGATCAGTGGCTGCATGTCTGCCACTGCGGCCAAATATGACAAAAATTAGAGTGCATACGTGAACTTTTTTCTCATCAAGATTCAATTTTTAGACGGTGCTAATCGGTTTCTACAAGGCAAATGATTTTTGTTTTTTGTTTTACTTTGAGTAATGCAAGAGATTAGGTTTTCTGATGGGTATTTTCATCTGAGTTATTTGGAATACAAATAAACATGAAAGTTCACCTCCTAGATTATTGGCTAGATACAGATGTGTCACTAAACTTCAAAACTGAAATTACCTTCCAAAACTTCTGAAAATTGTGTGAATTTTCCCTCTCTGAAGTTTACTGGTGGATTGGGGAGGTAAATACATTTTTTTTAAATGAGAATTAGAAGATGTTTTGTAGTTTGGTGTGTATCTAACCAATAGTTTTATGGGTGAAATTGTATATGCAATTACTGATATTGAGATGGAATACTGAGGATTGTTTTCATTATTTATTTTGCCTCATGTTCATATGAGACTGGCTCATTCAAGGATGAATGTGTAACTTGAGGAACAAGATGCTTAGAAAAGCAATATATCACGTTTCTTGTAATTAGTTATGTTATTGTTACTTAAAATAGTCAACTAAAAAGAATGTTGCTTAGGATAGAAGTCGTAGTTATGATTTCAAAATCAGTATATGTTTAGTTCTTATGTTTTGATTTGTATTATTGAATGGAAAAGTGTGGATGTGTGATGAGGAAAGAGATATTTGATTTTCGGATGTATTCTAATTTTGACTGTTAAGATTTTTTTGTACCTTTAGTTATTTGGTTTTGGAGAACTTCGTAAGTGGTATCTTGGTATTGTATATAACTTGCTACTGGAAACTGTCTAAAACAAACAATCATAAAAGGTGGTGGTGGACATGGTTACCAAGAATTTCGGAGGTGGCATAATGGAGGTGGGACAGTCCATGAATCAGCTACCGTTGATCTGACAGCTCTAATAGAAATAGGTTGTGTTATTCATCCAGGAGCTGGGGTGGGTGCAAATGTTCATATCGGCTCTGGGAGTGTAATTGGACCTGGTGTCACGATTGGTAAATCCACAAAGATTGGGTAGTGTTTTCTGTACTGCAAGTACTTTCTGTTTGTAGTTTGGTATGACTTTTACTCAAAAATATAATCTTTTAGATCTTGTGCTATTTATCTTTAAATTTAGTTTTGTGCCTGGTTGGATGTAACTGTTTCACAGCCATGTCTTCTGTTTCTCCCTATAATATATTTATATATGGCCAATGGATTTGTTTACTTTAGAGGGTTGGTGGAGCAATTTTGGTAGGTGACCTAATGCTATCTTTCTCTCTGACGCATATATGTCTGCATAAAGAATTGGCTCTTTAGTCCCCACAAAAATGCCACTTTGACATGATATCATGAGAAAAGTAATATATATTTATCTACAATGAGTTGCATATCCCTTTTGCAGTTGTAGTGTATATAGTAACCTTAGCAAGCGCAATTTGTGACCAGAAAACTTGTATCTTTCAGGTATAATGTTTCTCTGAGTAATTGCAGAATTGGTAAATCTTGCATGATCCACAATGGTGCTAGCATTGGTCAAGATGGTATGGCTTTATAGATCGGGTTGGTTTCTTGTTCATTGAAGTGGTTGATTGAAGTTTGATAGGGCATTGTTTTCTTGATATAAATTATTGTTGCCTCTTCCATGAGCTAGGATTTTTTAGTATTACTTTTAAATGGTCTTTGATATGCTATTTAAAGATTTGGACGATTCTCTGAAGCAACCATCCCATTCACACTTATCCAAAAAAAAAAAAAAAATCCATTCCATCCTTAGAGTAGTGACATCCTAATAGTCTAAGGGCCTCCATAAGCATACTATGCGCGATTAGTAAATAGATAAGAAAAGTAACATAATACAAGAAGATTTATGAAGCTTGTCATAAGGAAGAGTTTAAGTGCAATTTAATAATTTGCAAGATTTATAGAAATCTTGTGTTAGCGGATCGACTAGAGGATCGAGTTATGGGTTTATTAACTATTATATCAGATTCAACTAACTTATTGCATGATTTCCTTCCATATTTCTTTATGGTGAATGTGTTCTGGACTCATTAGAGAGAACCTAAGATCTCAACAAGAAGAGTTTCTGAGATGGAAAATTGGCCTATCCTTTTCATTCCTTCATCATGATTTAAGTGTACTCACACTAACCATCGTCCTATTTTCTCTCTTTTTTGTTATTATCCACACCTTACAAACACTCACAATAGACCACCTCAAACACCCCCCACTAACTACCTAACACGTAATTCCACATCTCACACGACACATACATAAACTCACATACAACATACATAACAACACTAAATCCTAAAGACACAACTTAAGTGCAACTTTGGCCCTTCTTGTTCTTGTGTGTGTAGACACGTAAAGGAGTGGGTTGGCTGCTAATGTGGTTGCTAACATGGCTTCCCTCCTCAACAAAGTGCATGACCTCATGTGCAAAAGTATGATAACACTGGCATGTCATGTTGGTGTCTTCCCAAGAAGCTTCAAAGAGTAGCTATCCCAATAAGCCAACACTTCAGTCTGGGAATTGGTGTTGTGCGCATCCAGGACAACTTTAGGCGAAGGAATAGTTTGTCCCTTGCTGGTAAGAGGGACATTAGGCTGATCAGGTGCTTGGCTAACGAATTTCTTGGGGCAAGAAACATGGAACATTGGGTGTAATTTACTGGATGGGGGCAATTGCAGCTTATATGCCACTGAGCCAACTTGAGTTTCAACAAGAAATGGACCATAATAGCAGGGAGACAACTTGTGAACCCTGGTAGTTGATAAAGAGGATTTGTCGATGTGGCCATAGGCGAAGAAGAACTAGGTAACCTAGGTTGAAAGAGACCTCCCTATGCTTCAAGTCATATTGAGATTTCATTAGGTGCTGAGCATGAGTTAGCTAGTCATGCAAATACACGAGTACCTCATCATGGTCAAGCATGGCTTGTTCGACAGCTTCAATCTTGGCTTGTCTTGGAGTTTATGAAAGTAGGTGAGGAGGTGGGTGGCCATATACTACTTGGAATGGAGTAGATTTAAGAGCAGAATGATAGTCGGTATTATAACAATACTCGGCCCAAGGAACCCACTCAGTCCATCGTTTTGGTTGATCACCAGTAAAACATCTCTAAGTACATTTTAATGGTACGGTTGACAACTTCCATTTGGCCATTACTTTGGGGGTGATACGCTAAGGAAAACGAAAGTCTCGTGCCATTGAGCTTAAAGAGTTCTCTCCAAAATAGACTAGTGAAAGTAATATCTTGGTCACTAACAATAGTTTCAAGTAAACCATGAAGTCAAAAGACTATATATAAAAAAAAAAACCTTAGCAACCAAAATTGTGTTATAAGGGTGGCTCATTGGAATAAAATGAGCATATTTGGAGAAACAATCAATGACAACCATCAAAATAGATTTACCATGAGAGTGTAGAAGTCCATGGAAATGTTGTACCAAATTTGTTGTGAAACTGGTAGGGGTTGAAGCAAATTAGTGGGTTGTAAGTGTTTTGCTTTATGCTGTTAACGGATTGTACAATCGTGCACCAGGTCTTGGACTCGACGTCTCATACCTTTCCAATAAAAATCATGGATAACTTAATATAATGTGCATTGATGACCCTCATGGCATTGGTCATGAATGGCATGAATAATAGTAATGCAAAGGGCTGAAGTCGGCTCTAAGTAAACTTTAGTTTTATAAAAAATCAGTCCTACTAAGGTCTTGTAAAGTTGGAGAGTTGGCTATTTCTTCTCGTATTAGATAAAAAAGAAGCAACTGTAGGGTGGAAATTGCAAAGCTCTCAGCTCTTGTTTCATCATAGCGAGAAAGTGCATTAGCTACCTTATTGTTCTTACTAGCCTGATATTCAATGTCAAAATCAAACCTTAATAGCTTACTGTTCCAATGTTGCCGAGGAGAAGTTGTGACTCGTCATTCTAATAGAAACTTCAAACTATAATGGTTAGTCTTGACCAAAACTTATGTCCCCACAAACTTAGGCCTAAGAACCCTCGTAATGCCGTGATGGTTGTGGGTTTGGGCCATGAACGCATTGCTTCGATTTTTTGAGGATCTGCCTTCACTCTTGTTGCTAAGATTAGATGGCCTAAATAAGATGCTTTTGTGCGAAAGCACATTTAGATCTCTTTAGATACAAGGGAATGATTGTAAATTGGATGAAGGGAAGAATCAATGGATTGCCATAGAAGACTCAATAGTAAAGCATAAGCATGTATCCAATTATTTCTATTTTCTTTCATAACATCTTCTACTCTAGTGGTCAAGTGGTCCTGTAAATCTTGACCCATACACCATAACTCGACTGTTGTAGGCTAGGATAAATAATTTGAACTGCCTATCGGTTTCTCGATTGCAATGGCAGAAGGAGATAATAAGCTCGAAAAAGGACTAGTTTTTGATGAGGAACTATTATAAGCCATATTGGATCAGAGAATACCTCAAAAAGAATGAAAAAAGGTGAAAAGAACAAATACATAGTGGTGGTCGGTGGCAGTTGGCAGCGGTCGACGGTGAACAGTGGTGGTTGACGGTAGACAAAGGCAAACAAAGATAGAAGAGGACGATGTTGTTATTCCATGCCTTAATAAAGCAAAATAATCACTATGAACTGTTGAATAATTAGATATAAAGGATACTGGTGGTGCGTGGCGGCACGTAGAGGAGCTTCCGACAACAAGACTTTTGGGATATGACACCGGAGAAAAGAGGAATACGGTGATGTGATTGGATTTCAAATCCGACACCGAAAAGTACATTGCCGCCGAAATTAGCATACGGTGAACAGTACCTCGCTACCAAAATTAGGATTTTTAAAATTAGGGTTTGTGTTTGGACAATTTAGATGATCTAGGGTTTCTCATTCCTTAGCTTTAATACCATGTTAAGAGGAAAGAAAAATAGAGAGAGAAGAGAAACCTTAATTTTTTATTATTCAACAAATATTGTACTGTACAAGTATTTATATATGTATACAAGCAAGGTATTCTATTAACTAAGAGATGTGGGACTAATGTATATATATCATTTAACAAAGGGTTCGTCATAATTAAAGTATAAGCCCTTTACCTATCGATCTTCAATCTTCGGTTTGCTTAATTTCTTTACAAAGGGTTGTCTAGTTGTTGTTGGGGTAGCAACTGTTGGATGTGATCATCCACCTATTTCTTCCTTTGTAGGCATGCCCCTTTTCTCATACAACCTTGCCAAACTCATGGCTTTTGATAGACTGGTAAGCTTATGAAGTTCCACTTCCACTGTAATAAAATCTTTTAACCCACTAATGAAAATGCCAATTTCATTTTCAGGTGTAAGAGATGTAATTGGGGCGGATAACTGTTCAAACTTCCGTTGATATTTCTCCACCATGCCGAATTGGCATAATTTTGACAATTCTTTGATTTTGTTACTACGAATTGGTGGCCCAAAACATAAATCACATAATTTCTTCAACTCTGACCACTCCACAACAGAATTTTCATGTTCCAACTTCATATACCATAACTGTGCATCCCCTCCAAATGGAAAGTAGCAAGTTTGACCTTATCCTCTTCCCTTACAAGTTGGTGTTTAAAGAATTGTTTGCTTTGATTAATTCAAGCAGGCGGGTCTGTATTGCCATCATACTTCGGGAAATCCCACTTAGTATACTTGGGGATAACCATTCCAAACCCCTGCCGACCCTTTGTTTGGTTATCCTCAACTGCTTCAAAGGTTTGTTCTATCGGCTTTAGGGATGATCCTTCATGCGATAGGGGGAGTCCATTTGGGTTGCTAATCGGTCCTGCCTTGCTTCCATCCAAGTGATGTGAGCCCTATCATTCTAGTACATCGAGAGAAAAGTTTCCAATTGCTGCTGCATCTTTCTTGAATCCTCCGTGTTTGGGTCCGATACCAAAATGTTGCCGGATTGACTAGAGGATCGAGTTATGGGTTTATATCAGGTTCAACCAACTTATTGCTTGATTTCCTTTCGTGTTTCTTATGGTGAATGTGTCTTAGACTCATTAGAGAGAACCCAAGATCTCAATAAGATGAGTTTTTGAGATCGAAAATAGGCTTATCCTTTTCATTCCTTCATCATGATTTAAGTGCAATACTCAAGGGTAGTTACTCACACTCACCACGATCCTATTTTCTCTCCTTTTTTTTTTTTTGTTATTATCCATACCCTAAAAACACTGGCAACAGACCACCTCAAACACCCCCCACTAACTACCCAACCCATAATCCCATATCTCACACGACACATACATAAACTCACATACAACATACACATAACAACGCTAAATCCTGAAGACACGACTTGAGTGTAACTTTGGCCCCTCTTGTTCTTGTGTGTGTAGACATGTAAAGGAGTGGGCTGGCTGCTAACGTGGCTGCTAACATCCTGGGAGTTCTATTGAAATTGCAGTCATTTCCCCAAGTAGCACTCTTACTAATGAAGTTGTCTGATGACAGGATTTGGGTTCTTTGTGGATGAGAATGGAAACATGCAAAAGAAGCCTCAAGTGAGTCATTTTGCATATTTCCTTTTCTTGGGTGAATGGTTTTGCACATTTCTCTGTCTTGTAAATTTTTTTCTTTCTTTCTACTTTTCTAGGTGTATTTTTTCAAATATTTATCATTGTTTTTCATCTCCTTTATAGTTTTGGAATAATGAATTCAGTGATCTCCATCTGTTTCCCTGATACTGCTACATTTCATTGTGATAGTGATTATGTAAATGCATCAATGCCTCAGCAGCCTGAAATATGTGCTTCTAGTTTAACTTTAGAGAAACATTTTTACTCGTGAAAGTGGAGTAAGATCTTTTGCCATTGTACTAAAAAGAAATTGTACCTGCATGCATAATAGCAATCAAGCCTGGATGTAATAAAATCCCATGCATCTAAACCAAAGTCAATGGTTTTTGTACTCATAAAAAGAATGTGTTCATATATATGTAAAATAAAAAAGGTAATGGCATAATATTGATACAGCACTTTGTTTCTCAAGAAGTTTAACAGTGGCTATTTGATGTGGTCAGTAATTTTGACTTGTGTTTACAGATGTTAAGTGCTGTGGTAGGAGATCATGTTGAGATAGGTGCAAATGCATGCATTGATAGGGGGAGGTAAGTTTTGGGCTGGCTCTTGTTGTACCAACTACAATACCTGTGCTGTTATTGGCATAGTGCAGGTTGCCTATATTGCAAGTAATGTTTTATGGAAACTTGTGGTGCAACTAGTTTACATTGCTGCATTCCAGCTGAAAAATGTTAGAAAATCAACAAGGAGCAATTATACATGTTTAGAGTTGAGAGCTCGAGTAGTTTGATTTTTAAAGCCAAATGTACTTATGTTTATTTTTGCAGTTGGAGAGACACAGTCATTGGAGACTGGTCAAAGCTAGATAATTTAGTTCAGGTACTGCTCTCTTCCATTGCTATTGTTTGCCACCGGATTCTTGATGTAACTGATATGCTTGGTTTGCCAGATTGGTCATAATGTGGTTGTTGGGAAAAATTGCATACTATGTGGACAAGCTGGAGTTGCTGGTTCAGTTACGTGAGTTTCTATTAATGTACAGAAAATTACAACCCTGGTGTGCAATTTGCACCATCCACATTGGGCTTCAAGTTTAGTGAAGCTTTAAGGTCACATGCTCTTAAAGTATACTGCTGTTTGTCTGTAGGATTGGAGATTATGTAACTCTTGGAGGACGGGCTGCTGTTCGAGATCATGTTTCAATAGTGTCAAAGGTATGCATTAAGTTGTTCCTACATTATGCATTGAGAAGTTTAGTGCTGATTTGCATGGAGCAACCTTGTTATATTCCCATGTTTAATTGGGAATGTCATGGTCACTTCATCTTACAACAATTGAAATCTCTTTTTACACGTGTGTTTTGGTTATTCTTATTTCTCATAGCTTGAGCTACATATCAATAAGATGCTTTTCTACAGGTACGTTTAGCTGCTAATAGTCTCGTTACCAAGGACATTAGGGAGCCTGGGGATTATGGAGGCTTTCCTGCTGTAAGATTTTAATTAGCTTGTTTTTCCAAGTGATATTTTGTAGAATTTTTCAGTGCACTAGCTCTTGGCAATGTGGAGTTTGGATTTAACTTATATGTTGATATTTTTGGGGCTGTTCTGTAGGTGCCAATTGATCAATGGCGGAAAGAAGTTGCTAGTCGTCGATCCCAAAGATGAGGTAATCTGTTGAATTCTGAATATGAAGCATTAACCTTTGTGGTCATGCCATATTGGATAAAGTGCACATTAAGATAGGGGTTAACTTTTGCGGTAATGCCATGCAACTCTCAAGTTTTGCAATCAACTTGAGATTAAATAGTTTATGAAGCCAAATTTGAGCTATAGGGTATTTGGCTTAGCAAAAAATATTCATGTTGACTTCATGCTTCAAGAAAACTTCAATTAGAAGGAATGTACTTTTCTTTTCATTTTTCCCCCCAAAAAACGAACTAGTCTTACAAGTTTTAATTGAAGATGGATGCATGAAATGCTTAAGTAGGCTTGCACCATTGAGGAAACCCCAGGGGAAGTTTGCACAACCTTCATTATGTTATATATGATAGCAAATGTGAGAGGCTTGAATGGAGGTCATAATAATATTGGTATCATCATCATAGGACCTTCTCATGTTTTTTTGTTGCATACCAACAACAAAGAGTTATTTTGTATGGTGAGATTTTAGTGAATCAATGTGAAAATCAGATGTGGCCAAAGCCTCTGAAAATGCTTGTGTAGACAAAGGCATGAGATTGCTGGAAGATAGCTCAGAGGTTGCACTTCATGGTCTCCTTTTGGATTTCTTTCAAAGGTTCTTGAGCATTGGCAAACTAATGGATTCACTATCGAGCTTTAGAATAACTTCATCCATGGTGGGTTGGTATTCCATGTTGTCTTGAGCGCAAACTAAACTGATGTGAATGCATTGAATAACTTCATTGACTAAGTAAGTATTTCCTATAGTTGGATCCACCAAATCTCCATCATTCCAATGTTGCCAAGCCATTAGACAGATCAATGTTATTATAAAACAACAGTGTCATTATTTCTTTTTCTCCTCAAACTAGGCAAACTATGGTTACATAATGGAGAAGGTGTTGGTCTTGATCTGCAATGTAGGATTTACTGTTCTTGCCTGTTATAATCTCAAATAGTAAGACATCGTAACTCGAAACATCAGATCATATAGAAAAGCTTGAACATTAGATACTCTGGAGACATGAAACCGTTGCAATTTCATTTTAAGTTGTAAGGGGGGTGTTCATGGTCATCGTATACTCATATTTTATTTATTCCTACTTTTAGGTGATCATACTTTTTTTTTTGGGTAAATCA
Organism: Laguncularia racemosa; assembly: GCA_037954665.1. Classification (NCBI taxonomy): domain Eukaryota; kingdom Viridiplantae; phylum Streptophyta; class Magnoliopsida; order Myrtales; family Combretaceae; genus Laguncularia; species Laguncularia racemosa. The sequence continues at coordinate 6,263,834 of JBBMOL010000011.1, forward strand.
GGTGATCATACTTAATAATGCATGAATCCTTAACTATTAATCCTCCATTTACATTTTCATATTTAACAATTTCATTTTGCGTACATGCACTAATACATTCCCTTGTAATATACTCTTGCGAAAAGTTAATTTCAAGCATGATTACATGAGTAGTTAGAGTCATGGTTTAATATGATTAGCGTGCATGAATTATATGGTGACACATCTTGCGTGGCTGAATGGATTTTAGATCGATCTTCAAATATGGGATTATTGGTACTTACTCTACTTATACTAATAATTAATTATCAACAAAGTCAGATTAGAGTCCGTATATCAGTTACATAACATAATTTAGATATATAAGTTATACTAAAGTCCAAATACATATTGTTCAAATATACAAGTCCAATAAATAGATGATTGGGCTACCCCATAATATTTATCATAGTATTCTGTTACCTCAAAATCCCAATCACAGAAGATGCATCAATCCATCCTCATGCCAAAATATCATATAAAAAAGTATCAAAGTTTATTCATCTAAGCGATTGGGTCTTGCTACATCAATATCAATACTATTAGGAATATCACCATAAACCAGGAGCAATCTACACTAAGACTCAAGTATCTAGAAAGAAAACAAGCATCTTTAGTTACTCATTGATCTGTTAATTGGGTCATGGAATCCTACACTAATCTTCTCTCTCGCTCTATCTCTCGTGAGTGGTCTCACTCACCCACTCGTCATTAGTGAAATTCCTTTTTATATAGCAGTCATCATATGGACATTCAAGGTTAAAGAATTCATGTTCATTGAATGTATCATTTGTAAAGCTCATTGGTTTTCCTTCTTTTGTAAATGATCGAATGATCTACTGTAACATTTTGTTTGGCTTAGGATTAGCCAAATATTGATCTATAGGGTGATGGATGGCTTAGGCAGATTGGATCATAAACGTAGTAGATAAGATGGATAGTGTTCTCTTCTCTCTTTCTTCCTTCTTTTTATAGTTGATGGTAGTAGTATTGTCTCCTCTTATAAATGTTGGATCAGTGAATGGATTAGAGTGGTACTTTAATATATTTTTTCAAAACTTGTGACCCACATTTTAGGTAAGAGCCCGTAGAGTTTTGTTTTCTTGAGTTTTGCCTTGGAGCATGGACCATTGTTGGTACATGCTTGGTATCCATGGAGATAAAAAAGAGCTTCTATTTCTTCATCAAGAAGTGACAAATCTCATGTGTGATTCTGAATCTTATAGGCCATTTGATAATGAAGTGTGTTTGATATAAATCCATTAACCATAGATGTTCTAATTATTTGAGTTTGGACCTTTTTAATTTATAGCAATCTTTTCTCACTTAAAGGGATGCAATAGTTGGGGAACAATATTATATATATTGTTCTAACATTCAATGTTAATTCAATTGTCTTGATACATTTTTGTTCATATCATAAGTATCTTAAATCTAGTAGGATCATCTTGGTAACTACTATCATGCTGTTTTGTCCATGGAGGGTTAAAGACAATCTCACAACTTAATATTGGAGATGGGTGTATCCTTGTGCAGCCCATTAACTTAGTAGTTCAAGAGGAATTTAAAGAGTAACAAATTACTCTTTCTCAATGGATCTTAGAAAGTATTGGTCAAACTTGATAGATTGAACATATTTTTTAACTATGTATGACTGGGGTTTGATAGGAGGCCTTATGGATGTAAATATGTTTTTGTTGTGGTTTTGTATATACAAAGTATGGATTTATAGGTGATAGTAACATATTATCTATTCTTTGTTTTTCAAAAGTTATCTCATATAGATTATTTATCTTATTAGCATGAGAAGTTCTGAATAAACTGCCATGCCCTAAACTAAAGGTGGCCAGTTGGTGGTTTAGTATGTTGGGGATACTCTCAACACTCTCACTATTACTTTCTGTGGCTTATATATTATTCATCCTCTTGAAGAAGAGAAATTGTTTAGCTTTAATACCAAATAGGGCTCGTTTTGCAAGATCCAACAATAATAGATTATGGATAAAGATAAAAACTAGAGAATATCCGTTTTAATGTATCATGATCCATAATGAGTAAAATGTATAACTTTTAACAATCGTAGTTTATATAGTTCATCGACTCAAGATAGCTCTTCTTATGGCTCTTTAGCTTTAATGACGACTTATGACAAGTTAGTACCTTTTAATTCTATACCATAGTTCTCTTCTATTATACATTCTATGTTCTAAAAAGAAAATTCATTTATGATGCATAAGATCCTTATAAGAGGCAAGTATAGAGCATATTTTGAATCTCGCAAGATAGATTAGGCATCTGAACAAGTTATTACTTGTAGGACTTAAGAGTGTGTGTGTGTTTAGAAAGGTATAGGGTTTTGGAAATACAATATTATTGATGGTAAGATTAATCTGTCTTCTCTTTCAAGATTTCCTTTATTTATAGTAAGTGGATGATGTGTGCACATTTAAGAAACAATACATGGCAATAATATCTTCAAATATTTTTTTTGGATAAGTGAAATTTTATTGATCCAAAAGTAATACAATCGCTAAAGACGAGAATAGTAATTACATTAAAGAGTTAAAGCATAAAAGTACAATTACTTAAGTGTAAATCTCTAGGTTACAGTGGATTAGTATAAGATCTAATCTAGTTGGTAGCAAAACTAACCCCTAGGAGGGCCTTGCCTAGTCTTTGTTTGGAAGTCTCCATATGCAGTAAACTAATGCTGCTAACGTCGCTCTCCAATTTCTATAGGTCGGATTGGGGGAGTTCCCTGTTGCCGTCAAGAAATTGGTGGCTCCTTGCCAGTTGCCCAATGAGGCTAGGCAATGCAAGAAGTCACATACTAAATGCCAAGTCTAGGAAGTGTAATCACAATTGAAGAATAAGTGGGCATGGTTTTCTGAGCTTTGATTACAAAGAAAGCAGGTGGTTGATTGCACAAGCCTCCAGTTATACACTCTGTCAAGGGTGGAAAGTTTGCCTAGCTAGGCTAACCATAGGACATAGGAGTGTTTGGGTAAGGAAGAGTTGTTTCAGATTACTTTATGCCATGGCATGGTGGGCCTTGGCGGGTTAGGAAATCCATAGCCACTTTTGATAGTATACTCCCTTGATATTGAGTGTATCCAGCGAAGACGATTCGAGACAACAACTTTCGATTGAATGGAGGATGGGATGCGGATATTTGTTCAAAACGGGCCATCAGGGATACACTATTCATTCCCATCTATGATGGAGCAAAGCCTTGTAGTATGTGGAAAACCTATGCTCCTCATAGCACGAGCGCTAAATAATGTATCAAGAGGTCCTATTAGGAGCCAAAAGTCTGCCCAGAGTGAGATTTTAAGGCCATTATTAGGCTCCCATAAGGAAGCAAGATCTCATAGAGCTCCTCAGCCTTAGAAGTTTCTTCCAAGACCATGAGCACATGGTAGGTACCTTGGAAGACCAAAAGCTTTTACCCTTTAGTAGGGTGGAATAAACCCATTCTAGCCATAAGCTCTTCGATCCTTCCTTGCATAGCCTCCATATATGCTTGATTTGGATTGCTTTATTCCGATGGTGGATATTTAGGATCCTTAAGTCTCCACTTTTTAAGGGTTTACATACATCCGCCCATCTAACCTTAGCTTTTGTGAAGGTGTAGGGGTTACTACAAAGGAAATTCTGAAGTAGCTGATTTATCCTTGTGACAACAAACTTAGGTAGAAGAAACACAGAGCACCAATAGACTATTATCATACCATAATTTTAATAAAGTAGATTCTTTAGTATAATAATTTAGCACATCCTAGATAATAAAGTGATAAACAGTAGATATTCTTGGAAAACAGTTAAGATGTTTAATAAAGTGATGAGTAGTAGAGATTTTTGGTAAATAGTTGAGATGCCTTTATGTTTTGTGAGATGGAGAGAGATTGCTTTATGGTGACTAGTTTGAATTATCATTATTATATTCGAGGTCTAACCATGTGGGTTTTCTCTCAATTGTATCCATATGTGGACTACAAGCTTCAAAATAGTTTTCATAAGGATCTTAAGTATTTTGATAAGAATTCAAAGTAGGATTTGGATAACATTAACTCGATTTACCCTATCTTGATGCATGGTAATTTGTGTTCATGGCTTGATTATGATAATATTAAGCTAATGCTTGTTCTCTTTGTGGTTTCATCTTTTCATAGTCTTGATTATAATTCCATGGCACCTTTGTTTCATAGGCTCCTAATTTTTTTTTTTTTTTGGATTATGATATTAGCTATGCAACTATAATGGTGATCATTTTCTCTAATGTTGAAAAGGAGACAATCCAAAATTACATGATTTGAGATGGGATGGTATGAAAACTTTTTGATCTTAACTCATTTCTTCTTGTAGTTGAATAATTAATTTGAGATCCTCCCTGTTGTATCTAAGACATTTTTTTTCCATGTATTCTACCTGTGCTTGGATAATGAACTTCTAGGTGGCTATTAGTTAGAACCATTTGAATAATTCTCCAAGATGTGAGGTTAGCTTTCCCTTTTCAAATTCAACATTGCATAAAAATCTTAATGCTTTAATGACTAGAATTTGGATGACTATGGTATAATGATGGAACAAATCTTAATGAATGGATTATTTGGATGAAGGCTATATATGATATGAGATTTAATCCTTCATAGTGATTGGAAATGAGATATTGATATTTCCAAATTTTTGCTTTGGTGTCTTCAAAGAAGTTTCTTACGATAAGTTCTCCCATTTCTAGTAATGTTGTTTCCCTTGGATATTTTGATTTGTGTACTATTGGTGTTTGCGACAAAGATGTCATTATGGATGAAGAGATTTCTGTGGGAGAGCTAGATGTGGCATTTGATGATGTTCCTTTTGATTTTTGCAAAAGTGCAAACCTTATAATTGCGAAGTGCTTAGAATTGTAATAGGGCCTATACATGGCTATCATCCAAGGCTATTGTGATTTAAAAGTGTACAAATACAACCTTAAGATAAATCTTGGAGAGTAGGCTGGTAAGCCTATAAATTTTTGGAATAGTCTCTAAAGTAGTTGACTATGTCCAAAAATTACTGAATGGTGGTGAGATTAGAATGAAGGAACTTAAGTACTTTTTGTGCTATCAATGGTTTTGGTTGATAACGACCATTTTTTATTTTCATGCCTAGGAATTTCATCTTAGTCTAGGCTTTCTTCATCTTTCTTTCTACTAGCATTATTCCCTTCAAGAAAGCATGTCATTTAGGGATGAATCTTGAATATTCCAAACTAGTAGGGTAAGAATGTTAAGAGTTGCTTCAAGAAGATAGAAACTCGAGAATTTCTATTTTAATGTATCATGATCCAAAATGAGTAAAATATATAACTTCTAGTAATCATAGCTTATACACTTCATTGGCTCATAATAGTGCCTTTCACGACTCCTTACCTTATGATAAGCCAGTATCTCTTGATTCTATACTATAGTTCCTTTCTATTATACATTCTATTCATTCGAAACTTCTCATACTAGTAAGATTTATAGTCTATATAAGATAAATTACTCTAAAGAACAAAGAATAGATAGTACATTATTACCCCTTACAAATCCATACTCTGCATATATAAAACCGCAACAAAATATCCTTACCTCTAATAGGTCTTTTATTAGATCCTAGTTATCTAGAGTTAAAGAATATGTTCAAGCTACCAGGTTTGACCATTGCTTTCTAAAAGCCATCGAGGAAAACTAATTTTTTATTTTTCAAATTCTTCATAAACTACTAAGTTGATGGCTCATAGAAGGATATGCTCATCTCTATTATGGAGTAGTAGGATTAGCTTTAATCCTCTATGGATGAAAGGGCATGCTAATAGTTGTTAGGATGGCTATATTACATTCAAGATGCTTATGTGATATGAATAAGCATGTATCATGACAATTAAGTCAACATTAAATGCTATGATAGTATGTCTAACATTATTCCCCAATTATTACATCCCTTTGAGCAAGAAAAGGTTGCTAGAAACTATAAAGGTCCAAGCTTAGATAATTAGAGCACCTATGGTTAATTGATCTATGTCAACTACACTTAATTATTAATTGGCCAATAGGATTTAGAATCATGCGTGGGATTTGCCACTTTTTGATAAAAGAAGAGAAGCTCTTTTTTTATCTTCATGAGTAATAAGCACGCACTAGCAGTGGTGCATTGCATGCTCTAAGACAATTTGAGAATGTGGAACTCTCTTGCTCGAAACGTAGGTCACAAGTTATGAAAAACTGGATCTGCTTACCACTCCAATCCATTCACTAATTCAATATTCGTAAGAAGAGGATATGGTACTATTATTATCAACTTTAAAAAGAAGGAAGAAAAAGAGATGAGTACACTATCTATCTTCTCTATTGTGTTCATGATCTAGTCTACCCAATCATCTATCACCCTGCAAATGAATATTTAGCTAATCTTAAGCTAGATAGAATATTATGGTAGATTGTTCAATCCTTTATAAAAGAAGGAAAAACCGTATGCTTTAGAAAGGATCCATTCAGTGACATAAATTATTTAACCCTAAATATCCATGTGATGACTACTATGTAAAAAGGAATTTCATTGATGATGATGAATTATCATAGGAAAAAAAAAGGGTTCAAACTCTATCTTCTAGAAGAGATATCAGTAAGGGGATTCTAATATAGGACCTTTTATGGAAAATGGCAATATATGGTCTCCTATGTTGAACCCTTAAAGAAATTATAAGAGTAATCTGACTTTGATGATAATGATTTGCTACCTTAACTACCAAGGCATCAATCTTCACCTCCACCTTAGAAATCCCTTTATGATGTTTACATGGATTCTAGAGGATTGATTTAAGAATTGAAGGTTCAATATTTAGAAAAACTGAATGTCATCTAACTCTTGAACCTCTTAAGAAAAATATGGTGAAAAGAAAAAATCTATTGCCTAAGGTACCGAGAAAGATTTGGGTACCTAAAACGAAGGAAGAAGCTTCTACATTCACTTAATTAGTATCCAAATATGCTAATGGATTGATATCCATAGACTTATCCTTAACATCCCCTTTTGAGGAAGAATTAGGCAATGGAAGCATTGAAGAATTCATTCAAAGTATTTTTGAGGCCATACCCAGAAACAAGTGTCCTCATTGACAAAAAAGGATAAGCAACTAGAATCTCCACTCGAAGGTATTTGCATGATTTGAGGAAACCAAAGGGAAGAGGAATTTCCTCATCGTGAAGAATACGGGCATGATGAGTATATACATGTTCTTAAGGTTAGAAATTTGATTAAAAATGATTCTCAAGAAAACATAAAGAAGAGCAGTGCAACAAAAACTATTCCCAATTGGTAGATTGATAACCCTTTCGTACAAAATCAAATGCTAAAGAAAATTGGATGTAGTATTGAGAATGTACATACCAAACTTTCCTTAGTAAAAAAGATAGTTGATGAAATCTCCAAAAGGTTATCCATATTATAAAAGTGATTGGAAGAAGTTAAATATTCCAATTCCATTCTTACTCTACTAATGTCTCTTTTTGAATTCATTGAACAGAAAGGGTTGGAAGTTAGAAAGTTGAGGGGATAGATAAACATGCTAGAAGTAAAGTAGAAAAATATGCCTTGTGCATTCGACATGTTCACTTCGGGAATAGGGATAAGCACTGAAAGTTAAATTAGAATCGTAAGGCCCTCACTCTTTATACCAGAACCACAACAATCTCTAAAGAAAAAGATTATAGTAGAATCAAGGGATGAAATTAAAAGAAAGGAAAAGGAAATGGGGAAGACGAAAACTAGAGATGAACCTTTCTCAATATATAAAAGAAAAATAAGTTTTTATAACCCTCAAGACTTGAGTAGCAAAAATGGTGATTATGGCGTAAAGATAGAATCCTAAAAATCCAAATGTTGTCATGGTAAAAACTCGTAGGATCCTATATCTTGTTGAAACTTTTAACCAACTCCAACTAAAACTATTCTTATGAAGTTTGAAATGGAAAGTTTAACAGGTAGTCCAAATGAATCAACAGAAGTCAATTTATCTGGAAAATCTAATGACGAACAAAGAACCAACGATACAATAGGTAGTGCTTGGTCATCATCTAGCTTGGAGCAATAAAAACTTGAATCCAACATAGAGGAACAAGGCCTCGAGCCATTCTTTGAGTCCTATTAGCTCTTAGGGATCAATAATTGGAGTCTCTATTCTTATGATAAGGGGAGAAGAAGAGGAAATAAGATCAGAAACATCGGATTTCAAGCTTACAACAACTAATGGGAGACCATCTAATGGTAATACCATATTTACCATTGATGATATTCCTTACTCCAGATGACTTGAAAGACTAAGAGTTTCGTGTTTGACTGATCACAAGATCCTTAACGAACAATAGCTATTTTTAAATACTATTATAATTTGTTGTAAGATTGATGGGAATACTGAAAGATTGATGGAATTCAATGGATTCCACAAACTAGAATGCCTTCCTAAATCAAATAGATTTCAATCATATGATTAGGATTCTACACACCTTCTTGATAGGAAACCTAGAGGACTCCAGCAAAATGCAAGGGATTTTTTGAGAGAAGATGTTGCTCATATAAAAAGAAAGATTTGGATCTGTACCATATAAAAATGGTATGGTTATTCTATCAACTTGGAGTTGACCTAACTCTTGAACTTGTATTCTTATCCTCTATCCATGAACCACTTGCAAAGGGGGTAGAAAAGTTCTTCAAATTAAGAAATCAAGGAATCATAAACTTCCCTATTGGAGAAATTTAACAAGTCTTGCACTTGGTGATAAATGACCTATGAAAAGAGATAGCCATTCAAGGATTGTCTAAAAAGAGGAGAAATCCTTGACAAAATATGCAAGACAAGACATTTGCAAATTAAATCTAAGCATTCCACTAGAGAATGTAATTGGTGTACCAAAAAAAAAAGAAGTATCATAAGAAGGTTTCTATAGCAAAACCCTATAAGTTTAGAAAAAGGAGGAGGATAAAGCGAGAACATTTCGAGAGAAAGACTAGAAGAAGAAAATCTTCCCAAATACTTTATCTGCAATTAAATGGTACATTATGCCAAACAATGTCTATCTAAAGGAGTATAAAGGATGATCTAGTTGATTTTTCACTAGATTAGAATCAAAGTTAATGATGAAAGTTCAAGGATTTTGAAATTTATTATCTCCTTTAAAGAAATCCTTGCAGTAAAAAATGCCATCAAAAGTTTGAATATCACTTAATGTGTTCTTACTTCAAGATTGAAATGGATATGAGTTATTTTTCCAAGATACTTAAATTCAAGCAAAAAATAGTGTTGCATCCGTGGTTATTAAGATGGTAGGAATAATTTTTTAAATATTCATATGAGGTTAAGTACATTCTAGGTTATAAAAATTCTATTGCAAATTTTCTTTCCAAGTCTCAGTAAAATCATTAAAGCTTTATTGAATCAACAAATTCCAATAGAAAAGATGTGGGAATCCACAAGTTCCAATAGAGTGTAGATTAGTCCATCAGTTTACTCTTTGCCTTAGGAATCATCTTTAGGTGGTATTCGTGCATTTTCAAATCACAATAACCTTTGACTAAATGGCAAAGTGCATCATCTTAAAGGAATAGCATCTTGGATGATAGTCATGTATAGGCCCTCTTGTAACACTATGGAGAATTAAATCTTTAGACCATATGGCTTTCATCCAAATTATCCATTCCTTTATTTGCACATATTCCATTTTTTGGATCCATTTCTTGAAGAATTAAAATTGTTTTATTGGTACTTGTTCCATCATTATATTATAACTATCCAAATTCCAGCCATTAAAGCATTGAGACTTTTATGTAATGTTGAATTAGAAAAGGGAAAGCCAATTGATAGCCACATGAATGTCTGTTATCTAAGCATGGGTGGAATACATGGGAAAAAAAATGTCTTGGATATAGTAAGGAAGATCTCAGATTAATTATTAAGCTACAACAAAAAATGGGTTGATATCAAAAAGTTTTCATATTATCCCGTCTCAAATCATGTAATTTTGGATAGTCTTATTTTTGACATTAGAGAAAATGATCATCATTATAGGGAACTTCAAAGGAAGCTTTGCACAACTAATATGATAATCCCAAAAGAACCTAGGAGCCTATGAAATAGAGGTACTATGGGATTATAGCCAAGATTGAAAATATGAGACCATAAAGAGAATATGTATTATCAAGCCATGAACATAGACTATCTTATTTGAATCTTGCTTTGGATCCTTATGAAGACAGTCAAGATCCTTATGAAAACTATTTTGAAGCTAATAAACAGTTCATACAGGGAAACAATTGAGGGAATACCCTCATGGTTAGACCCCAAATATGATAGTGATGATTTGAAATGGTCACTAGAAAGCAATCTCTCTCCATCTAATAGAATATAAAGGCATCTTAATTGTTTACTAGAAATCTCTATTGTTTATTAAGAATTTGTATTATTCATCACTTTACTACTAAGGATGTGTTAAATTATTGTATTGGAAAATCTCCTTTATTAAAATTATTATATGATAATGTTTGAAGATATTATTGCCATGTACTATTTCTTAAATGTTTGTATTTATCATCCTCTTAGTATAATAGGAATCTTGTAAAAGAAAAGAGGCAAAACTTGGCCTTACTATCAATAATATTGTATTTCCAAAATCCTATGACTTTTTAAACTCTCTCTCTCTCTCTCCAAGTCTTATAAGAAACAAATGGTTTGGATGCTTGGTCTATCTATCATGATTCAAAGTATGCTCTACACTTGCATTTTATAAGGATCTTGTGTATTATAAATGAATTTCCTTTATAGAGCATAAAATATATAATAGAAGGGAACTATTGAATAAAATCAGGAGGTATTGACTCATTGTAAGTCGTCGTTAAAGGTAGGGAGCCAGGAGAAGCGCTATCTTGAGCTAATGAACTGTATAAACTATGGTTGCTAGAAGTTATATAATCTACTCATTCTAAATCATGGTACATTAAAACAAATATTACTTGGTTGCTATTTTTATCTATGATCTATTATCATTAAATCTTGTAGAACGAGTCTCACTTGGTATTAGAACCAAAAAATTTCTTTTTTGTAGGAGGAGGACATAATGTATAAGTCATGGAAGGTAATAGTGAGAGCACTGGGAGTACCCCCAACACACTAAAGCACTGGATAGTTACCTTTAATTTAGGGCATGACAATTCATTCAGAACTTTTCATGCTAGTAAGATAGATAGTTTATATGAGATAACTTGCATCAAATAAAGAAAAAAATTTACGTCACACCCCTTGTAAATCCATACTCTACATATATAAAACCATAACAAAATATCATTGCATCTATAAGGTCTCTTATTAGACCTTAGTCATTCAGAGTTAAAGAATATTTTCAAGCTACTAGATTTGACCAATTCTTTCTAAGAATTACTGAGGAAAAGCAATTTCTTACTCTTCAAATTCCTCCTATACTATCGAGTTAATGCTTTGTAGAAGAATGTACTCATCTCCATTATGGAGTAGTAAGATTGGCTTTAACCCTCCATGGACAAAAGGGTATGCTAGTAGTTGTCAAGATGGCTCTACTGGATTCAAGATACTTACAATATGAATAAGCATGCATTGGGACAATTGAGTCAATATTGAATGCTATGATAGTATGTATAACACTGTTCTCTAACTATTGCATCTCTTTGAGCAAGAAAAAATTGCTAGAAATTATAAAGGTCTAAGCCTAGATAATTGTAGTACTTATGGTTAATGAATCTATATCAACCGTGCTTTATTATCAAATGGTCCATAGGATTTAAAATCACACATGAGATTTGTCACTTCCTAATGAAGAAAGAGAAGCTCCTTTTATTTCCATGGACACCAAGCACATATTAACTGTGGTGCATGCTCCAAGACAACTTGAGAAAGTGGAACTTTATAAGCTCCTACTTGAAACATAGGTCATAAGCTATGAAAAACTCCATTAGAATAACACTCTAATCCAATCCACTAATCTAATGTTTATAAGAAGGGTAATAATATGTTGAAATAGTCCTAAAACTCTAGGATATAAGCAAATGTAGTGTTTGTACTTTTGAATTTAAGTAATAGTGCCTAAAGTTTTATTTTATTTTATTTTTAATTCAAGGCCCACACTTTCAAATAAAGTACAATTTAGTGTCTCTATTGGATACTAATTTGCAAAAGAATGAAATAAATTGCCTAAATCTATAGTGGAGATACTTCTTGTATTTTTTTCCCTAAAAATCTTATCCAAAATTTCCCTAGTCAAATCTTAAACCCTAGCATAACATTCTTTTCTTTTTTGGTTATCTTATTTGTGTATGTGCAAGATGTATCAATTGTGGGGAATTCTGTGGTGTAGTTTTTCAAAAGTGAGTGTACCGTATAGTACTACCTTATTTTACTGTAGTCTGGTGATTTTACTATACAAAAGAATCTGTTGATAGGTTCATGAAGATTATTGATAATTTCATGAAGGATTCGATAGTTTTCACAAGGTTGTCAATAACTTCTTTTACTACAATGAGACTTATTTTTACTATATTTGGAAATGTTTTATTATAATGAGAGAAGTGATTATATAGTATAATCATTTTTGAGTGATTATATTATAGAATTTCCTATTGATTCTTAAAAAGGGTTATTAAATTTTGATTTTTTAAGGAATTCTTTTATTAGTGGTGGTTGTGGATGATTGGTAATTATTTATTTTCCTGACTTTGAGTAGGTACACAAAAAAAAAAAAAAACCCTAAACAAGCACACCATTATATCATGATGGAGGTCTATTTCGTCGCGGTTTGATATAAAGATAAGGGTGTATAAATTTCTTGGTTTGTGATTGTAGGACTAATGTACATGTTTCACATGCGTGTTTTTTTAATAATAATAATAATAATAATAATAATAATTACAAAATTGAAAACTTACAGTGGTTTGATCAACAAAAGTCTTGCTTTGAATAAATATGAAAAACTTGAAAATAATACAAGGAGATTGATTCAAGTGTTTTAGAATATAGGGTAAGCTTATGCTAAGGGTACATTCTATAGATAATTGGTGATGCCCCCTGCCTTTGCCTTTGTCTTCCTTTTATAATAGACTTGAACAGTGGTTCTAAAAGTTAAACAGTGGTTTTCGTGTTTGCATAGTAAGTTGTTGATTGAACAACAAAGATTGAGCAATGCCGCATGTGATTGAATAGTAGTTGTTTGTTTGTGCAAATAGTGCTTCGGTGGTTGGAACAGTAAAAGTTGAATAGTGTCTTCCGTGTCTATACAATAAGTTGTTGATTGAACACTAAAAGTTGAATAGTGCCGCATTTGATTGAACAGTAGTTGTCTGTTTATGCAATATTAATTTTTTTTTAATTTTTTTTTATGGATTGGTAGGCTTATCTATCCTATAGTAGTCATCTTTGTTTTAGAATAAGGGGTCATTGTTGCCTTCATCTTCTTCTTCCTCTTTAGCTGAAAGTCTGGCAGCCAATTCTTGAATCTTTTGCTTATACTGGCGTGGTTCTCATGTTCCTATTGGGTCAATTTGAATTTTTGATTTACTATTGAGAAAAGTAGATTGTTGAACATGACTTTTTGAGGCTTGATCAAAGTATTCCTGAACAGTTTTTAGTGAGGCCAATTCTGGATCGAACTTCTCCCGCCATTTGACCTGAATACCCTTTTAACATAGAGTATTTTTTTTTTTTTATCATTTTCTTCTTGAACATAAGATCAGGACAGGATCTATCCAATCTTGAATGTTGAATAGAAAAGAAGATCTTTCATTTCGATTGGAGCTTCTTTGTTGTCTTGATAATAAATTGAGCCTTGAAAAATTTTCTCTGGATAAATTTCATGGCTTAGACTAAAATACTTGAACCATTATGCAAACTATAGTGGAAAATTGTCTTAAGTAGTCTTGAATGAAATATACCAAGAATTGGAATAATTGTTATAGTAAAATATGTACTCCCCTGCTTTTATGTAGTTGTAATAATTGAAAACAGGTGGAGCGAATTCTTGAGAAAACCTTTTTGGTGTAAATGGTTGTTGTTTCCATTCCTATAAAGTGAGGACTTTGAGAATTTTGACTTTTGAATAAGTGATTTCTTGTTGAGTATTTTGAATATGGGTGATTTCTAAGTTATCATATCTATTAGGATATATTCATAGGTTTGTGTTTTTTGAGGGTGATTTGGAACATAATGAAAGTTTTTTGGAAAATAATTAAGGATGATTTGAATAAGATTCTTTTTTGAGCATTCAGGTTTAATAGGGAATATAGATTTTGACAAAGGTTTCTAAAAATAATCTTTAATTTGAACATGAGGTTTGAATGGGGTTATCATTACCGGTTTGTGATGCCATGGAAACTTTGGATTAACAACTCCAATATAGATGGTTGGAGTAGGAGTCCTGATTTGACTAGATTGATTGGTCTTTGGAGGAGTTTTTGGAGTGATTTTCATGGTATAGTCGGCCACTGACTTAGGCTTTGAAGGACTAGCCATGATTTCCTTGTAAAAATGTTTTGGGTAAAAAATCAGGTAAAGAGTTTGAATCTCCTTTGTTAAATTCAATTTCGAAATAAAAAAAAAAAAGATCAGATAGCTTGCCATTTGGCAAAGATCTGTTTTGAAATAAGGTTTTTAACATCTTTGATCAAAATTTCTTTAGCAGATTTGCAATCTACTCTTAGCAAGAATTTCTTGTAGTATAAGTCTTCTTGGAATTTTGAAATACATAATACTATCGCTAATATTTCTTTCTTTATAGTTGAATAATTCTTTTGAGCATTTTGCAAATTCCAGAATGAAATCGCACTACTTGTTCTTGACTATCTAATATATGTTTGAGAATAGCGCTGTAACCTTTATTGGAGGCGTCGGTTTCTACAATGACTCTTGCCTTTAGGTTTAATATCCCTAGACAGGGAAGAGTTTTGATGTCTTTTTTGATATCTTGAACAACTTTGGTCATTTCTGGTGACCGATTAGGAGTTTTTTTCTTTAGTCTTTGGAACAAAGGTTTGCATCTAATTCTAAGATTTGGAATAAAATCTGAAACAAAATTGAGACATTCTAAAAATCTTTGAAGTTGCTTCTTATCTTTGATTTAATCAAGGAACTTATTTCCAAATTCTATTGATCGATCAATAGGCTTGATAGTTCCATGAAAGATCTCATGACTTAAGAATCTGATTTTTGTTTGGAACAACCTTATCTTTTTAGAAGAAACTACCAATCTGTTTCTCTTGATTGTTTTGAAAAAGATGTCTACATGCCTGAAGTGTTGATCAATATTATTTGAGAATATTAAAACATCATCTATATAAACTATTGAGAAATAAGAATATGAGGAAAACATGTCATTTTTGATATTTTGGAATTCAAATGGAGCATTCTTAAGGTCGAATGGCATTGCATTCCATTTGTATTGACCAAATGGAAAATTGATAGCCATTTTATACTTATCGGCTTCGTCAATTTGAATTTGCCAAAATCCAGATTTCATATTAAATTTTGAGAAGATCTTGGCTCCGGAGAGCCTATTGAGCAAATCTCATTTATTAGATGTAGGATACCTAATCCATTTGAGGAATGGATTTAAAGGCTTATAATTGATCACTAAACGAGGGGCTCCTCATTCCAAATTTGGCTTGATTTTGAACATAGAATATAGAACATGACCATGGAGACTTAGACTTCCTGTTTAGTCCTTTATTTAGTAGGTCTTGGATTTCCTTTTTACAATAATCCAGTAATTCTTGATTCATTTGAATAGGTCCAGCTTTCGTAGGAATTTTCTCTTCCTTAAAGCCATCCATATAAGATAATTTGACAAGATGTTGCTTTCTAGACCAGGAAGCATTGGGAAGTTCTGAACAGATTTCTTTTTCAAATTTCTACTGGAAGGATTGAATCTTATCTTAAATGATTTTAGATGTCAAAGATTTTTCAAATTCGATTATCTTCTACTTCTTATTTGAGAAAGTCTATTTGCCTAATCTTATAGATCAGTTTATCTTTGAGCAAATTAATATGTTTTTCTTTATTAGGAAATATAAATTTGAGAAAAACTTGATTCCCTTTCACTTCTGACCTTAATCCATTAGAAGTAATGGTGAATGAATAAAGCATAGTTAAGAATGGAGAACCCAAAATTAATGGGTTACTCATATCTTTAATTAAGACAAACAAAGTTTTGAAATTTACTCCGTTTTGAACAACTTTTGCTTTTGATAATTTGTATTGAATATTCATCCTAAAACCATTAGCTGTTAATAATTTTTTGAACATTTTTTCGAAAAACCTTGAATTAATTATTCCCTCCTGTGCACAATTTAAATTAGCTCCACTATCTAATAAAGCAATTAAATCAGTGGACCATTCATTATTGAGCAGTAGATTGACTTTAACAAACCATTTATAGATTTGAACACGACTAATAATGTTTACAAATTTTTGATCATTAACTTCTTCATTTTCTGAAGAAGCACTAGAGGAGCTACTTGAGTAAGTAGGAGTTTTATTAAGTTTATTTCGAATCTCTTGATATTGGGATTCTAAGTTTTTGACTTCTTTTTTAAGATTATTAATTTCTTTCTAGAGCAATTCTAGGGTTAGAGGTTCCTTAAGTTTGAATTGATCACATGTTTCTTTCATTGAATAAGGCTTTTCAACCGGGGATTGATTGTCTCTAAGGAATCTTAAAGTTTTAAGGTGATCTTCACTTTCCTTTTGATTAGGCATGGTATTGTGCAGTTTTAGCAAGGCTTGTTCTTCCTTGGTTATGACTAAAATCCTTTTACATGAACAAATATTATCTGAACAACAATCTATATTTTGATCATTCTCAAAGTTAGAGTTATTTGAAATATCTTGAACATAATTATCAGATTCTTGATCACAACTATATTCTGAAGAACTTTCATTGATGGTTTTTAATAATTCTTCTTTAATGTCTTTAGAGATATCTATCTAGTTTACTAACTTTTTTAGATTTTGAGCAATTTATAACAATATGTCCTTTCCTCTACATTTGAAACACTTAATTTCTTTCTTAGACCTTTTCATTTTAGGTTTATGAAACCTTTTCTTAAATTTTTTATCAAAATTCTTAGATTTTTTATAATTTTTTCTTGATTTTTTATTCTTCCTTTGATTTTTGAAGATGGGGCTTGAACCTTTTCATAGCCATATTGAAAATAGAAATCTCCTAGCTCTCGTTTGAGGCTAGTTTTATCTTGAGAAATTTTTTATTAGAGTTTCGTATCATTGCATAGGCTCAAACCTTCCGCACTTATTGCAATGATAATTTGACCATAAGTTAGGTACCTTAGAGGAACATTAAATTCCCTAATTATCCTTTCTTTAACTTTATTTGAAAAAAAGCTTTAGAAGTTCGCAAATGAAACGTTCCTTCCAGTGTTGAGAATTACAATCTTTTCTTGAAAAAACTTTATCAAGAAAAACTTCTTTGTACCATTGAAAATGTTGAAGGGTTGGACAAGTTAAGTTTTGAAGGATGTGATCGTGTTTTTCTCTAAATTGATCAGGATTTCCAACATAGCACTTCATGATTGAATATAAAAGTGTTGAAATAGAGTCTTTGATATACATCAGATTGCCTTAATCAGTTGATATCTTTTTCTTAGCATGTAAAATATAAATTTTTTCTTCTTCGGTGAGATAGTTTTCCCACCAACCTTTGATCATGCTGGTAAATCCTACTACTAAGGCTTGAGCAGTTTGTTGATCAGTGTTGTCATTTTGTTTATAAGCATTGGCAGCAATAATCATTTGATTGATGATAGATAAGATTTTATATTCCGTTAGTCCATCAATATTCCATTTGTATATGCATTTTTCACAATATACATTGATGGTAGCAAAGTCCTTTTCTTCGATCATAGTATCTGGAGGAGTTGGCTTTAGATGCCGTTTCTTGTTATCTTATCGATATTGAGTTTCTCTTTAAATTGATCAACTAAGTTATCTATGTCTTGATCAATAGTATCTATTGTTTTAATTTTTTTAGTTTTTCCACTAAATCGTCTAATTTTGAGTTATTTTTTAATTTTAAGTTTTTGATTGTTGGATTAGTGTTTAAACTATAAATTGGTTTGATAACTTCCTTACCTTTTACTTTGCTACGAGTAGGCTTTTTCTATGGTCATGTTTTCAATATGTTCAGTTTGCATGCTAATGGTATGCATAATCTAATTGGTATAGTTTCTTTGTGATCTAGCACTAGCTAGCTTTGAGTTTTCTATCGCCGTATCCTTGAATGGAGTAGCTTTAATGTTGGCCTCCCTAACTTGAACATCTATTTTTTGAAGAGTTAGATGAGTTAAACAAATGGGACCTTGATTAGTTTCCCATTTTTTGACTACTTTATTAAGAGTTTCAATCTAATCTCTTTTTTGGACCAAAATTTTCATTCATCCATTTGAAAAAGGAAATTGTCTTCTTAAGGTGATGTTCCATATCAAAATACCATAAAGCTCTTATGGCTTTTGTTTCTTCATTCAAATAGTGTTTGAAAACTTATGTTTGTTTCCTTTGTTTTCTAAGGAGTTGAAATCTTGCCTTAGAAATCCTTTTACGAATTGAAAAGGTTCATTTAAGTTAAGACCCAAAGGAGGCAGTGAGACAGTTGGTTTAGTAGCATAATTGCCATGCAGTATATGCTAATAGCTTGTTAGGCATAAAAAAAATGTTGACATCCTTCAAAACTTAACTTGTCCAACCCTTCAACATTTTCGATGGTAAAAAGATGTTTTTCTTGCTAAAGTTTTTTCTAGAAAAGATTGTAATTCTCAATACTGGAAGGAACATTTCATTTGCAGACTTCCAAAGTTTTTTTCAAATAAAGTTAAAGAAATGATAGCTAGGGAATTTAATATTTCTCTAGGGTACCTAACTTATGGTCAAATTATCACTATAATAAACGTAGAAGGTTTGAGCCTATGCAATGATATGAAACTCAAATAAAAAATTTCTCAAGATAAAACTAGCCTCAAACGAAAGCTACGAGATTTCTGTTTTCAATATGGCTATGAAAAGATTCAAGCCCTGTCTTCAAAAATCAAAGGAAGAATAAAAAAACCAAGAAAAAGTTATAAAAAATCTAAGAATTTTGATACAAAAAATTAAAAAAAAGGTTTCATAGACCTAAAGTGAAAAGGTCTAAGAAAGAAATTAAGTGTTTCAAATTTGGAGCGAAAGGATATATTGCTCTAAATTGCTCAAAATCTAAAAAAGTTAGTAAACTAGATATCTTTAAAGACATTAAAGAAGAATTATTAAAAATCATCAACGAAAGTTCTTTTTAATATAGTAGTGATTAAGAATTTGATAATTATGTTTAAGATATTTCAAATAGCTTTATCTTTGAGAATGATAAAAATAGTGATTGTTGTTTAGATAATATTTGTTCATGTAAAAGGATTTCAGTCATAACCAAGGAAGAACAAGCCTTGCTAAAACTGATCAATACCATGCCTGATCAAAAGGAACGTGAAGATCACCTTAAAACTTTAGGATTCCTTAGAGACAATCAATCCTTGGCTGAAAAGCCTTATTCAATGAAAGAAATATGTGATCAATTCAAACCTAAGGAACCTCTAACCCTAGAATTGCTCTAGAAAGAAATTAATAATCTCAAATCAATATCGAGAGATTCGAAATAAACTTAATAAAACTTCTGCTTGCACAAGTAGCTCTTCTAATACTTCTTTAGAAAATGAAGAAGTTAGTGATCAAGAATTTGTAAACATTATTAGTCGTGTTCTAATCCATAAATGATTTGTCAAAGTCAATTTGTTGGTTAATAATGAATGGTCCACTAATTTAATTTTTTTATTAGATAGTAGAGCTGATTTAAATTGTGCTCAAGAAGGAATAATTCCTTCAAGGTTTTTTTTGAAAAAATGTCCGAAAAACTATTAACGGCTAATGGTTCTAGGATGAATATTCAATATAAATTATCAAAAGCAAAAATTTATCATAATAGAGTAAACTTCAAAACTTCGTTTATCTTAGTTAAAGATATGAGTAACCCATTAATTTTTGGTGCTCCGTTCTTAGCTATGCTTTATCCATTCACCATTACTTCTGAAGGATTAAGGTTAGAAGTGAAAAGGAAGCAAGTTTTTTCTCAAATTTATATTTCCTACTAAAGAAAAACATATTAATTTGCTCAATGATAAACTGATCAATAAGATTAGGCAAATAGACTTTCTCAAAGAAGAATTAGAAGACAAACGGATTGAAAAATCTTTAGCTTCTAAAATCATTTAAGACAAGATTCAATCCCCGCAATAAAAATTCGAAAAAGAAATTTGTTCAGAACTTCCCAATGCTTTTTGGTCTAGAAAGCAACATGTTGTCAAATTATCTTACATAGATGGCTTTAATGAAGAGAAAATTCCTACGAAAGCCAGACCTATTCAAATGAATCAAGAATTACTGAATTACTGTAAAAAGGAAATCCAAGACCTACTTAATAAATTACTAAACAGGAAGTCTAAGTCTCCATGGTCATGTTTATGTTCAAAATCAAGCTAAATTTGGAGCGAGGAGCCCTTTGTTTAGTGATCAATTATAAGCCTTTAAATTCAGTCCTCAAATGGATTAGGTATCCTACATCTAATAAATGAGATTTTCTCAATTGGCTTTCAGGAGCCAAGATCTTCTCAAAATTTGATGTGAAATCTGGATTTTGGCAAATTCAGATTAATGAAATAGATAAGTATAAAATGGCTTTTAATGTTCCATTTGGTCAGTACGAATGGAATGTAATGCCATTCGGCCTTAAGAATGCTCCATCTGAATTCCAAAATATCATGAACGACATTTTTTCCTCATATTCTTATTTCTCAACAGTTTATATAGATGATGTTTTAATATTCTCAAAGAATATTGATCAACACTTTAGGCATCTAGACATCTTTTTCAAAACAATTAGGAGAAACAAATTGGTAGTTTCTTCTAAAAAGATAAGGTTGTTCCAAACAAAAATTAGATTCTTAGGTCATGAGATCTTTCATAGAACTATCAGGCTTATTGATTGATCAATAGAATTTGGAAATAACTTCTTTGATCAAATTAAAAATAAGAAACAACTTCAAAGATTTTTAGGCTATCTCAATTTTGTTTCAGATTTTGTTCCAAATCTTAGAATTAGATGCAAACCTTTGTTCCAAAGACTAAAGAAAAACCCTCCTGATTGGTCACTAAAAATGACTAATGTTGTTCAAGAAATCAAAAAAAGACATCAAAACTCTTCCTTATCTAGGGATATTAAACCTAAAGGTTAGAGTCATTGTAGAGACTGATGCCTCTAATGAAGGGTACGACGGTATTCTCAAACACATATTAGATGGTCAGGAACAAGTAGTGGGATTTCATTATGGAATTTGGCAAAATGCTCAAAAGAATTATTCAACTGTTAAGAAAGAAATACTAGCGACAGTATTATGTATTTCAAAATTCGAAGACTTATACTACAAGAAATTCTTGCTAAGAGTAGGTTGCAAATCGATTAAAGAAATTTTGATCAAAGATGTTAAAAACCTTATTTCAAAACAAATCTTTGCCCGATGGCAAGCTATCTTATCTATTTTTTATTTCAAAATTGAATTTAACAAAGGAGATTCAAACTCTTTACCTGATTTTTTATCTAGAGAATTTTTACAAGGAAATCATGGCCAGTCCTTCAAAGCCTAAGTCAAAGGCCGACTATGTCATGAAAATCACTCCAAAAACTCCTCTAAAGACCAATCAATTTGGTCAAACTAGGACTCCTATTCCAACCATCTATGCTGGAGCTGTTAATCCAAAGTTTCCATGGCATCACAAACCGGTAATGATAACCCCATTCAAACCTCATGTTCAAATCAAAGATTATTTTCTAAAAACCTTTGTCAAAATCTATATTCCCTATTGAACCTGAATGCTCAAAAAATTTCTCAAAAAAGAATCTTATTCAAATCATCCTCAATTATTTTCCAAAAAACTTTCATTATGTTCCAAATCACCCTAAAAAAACACTGACCTATGAATATATCCTAGTAGACATGATAACTTAGAAATCACCCATATTCAAAATACTCAACAAAAAATCACTTATTCAAAAGTCAAAAATCTAAAAGTCCTCACTTTAAAGGAATGGAAACAACATCCATTTACACAAAAAAGGTTTTCCTAAGAATTCGCTCCACTTGTTTTCAATTGTTACGACTACATAGAAGCATGGGAGTATATATTTTACTATAAAAATTATTCCCATTCTTGGTATATTTCATTTAAGACTGCTCAAGACAAGTTTCCACTATAGTTTGTACAATGGTTCAAGTATTTTGGTCCAAGCCTCAAAATTTATCCAGAGAAAAATTTTCAAGGCTCAATTTATTATCAAGACAATAAAGAAGCTCCAATTGAAATGAAGGATCTTCCTTTCTGTTCAACATTCAAGATTGGATGGATCCTGTCCTAGTCTTATGTTCAAGAAGAAAATCATCATTCTGGGTCAAATGGTGGGAGAAGTTCGATCCAGAACTGGCCTCACTAATAACTGTTCAAGAATACTTTGATTAAGCCTCAAAAGGTCATGTTCAACAGTCCACTTTTCTCAATAGTAAATAAAAAATTCAAGCTAACCTGGCAGGAACATCAGAAGCATGCTAGTATAAGCAAAAAGATTCTAGAATTGGTTGCTAGACTTTCAGTAGAAGAGGAAGGCAGCAACGACCCTTTGTTTCGAAATGAAGATGATTGCTATTGGATAGATATGCCCAGTAGTCCATAAAAAAAAATAATAATATTGCACAAATAGACAACTATCGTTCAATCACATGCTATTCAACCAAATGCGGTAGTAAACTTTTACCATTCAATCAATGACTTATTGTATAGACATGGAAGACACTGTTTAACTTTTATTGTTCCAACCATCGAAGCACTATTGCACAAACAGAAAATTACTGTTCAATCACATGCGGCACTACTCAATCTTTACTATTCAATCAACAACTTATTGTGTAGACACGAAAGCCACTATTCAACTTTTTGAACCACTGTTCAAGTCTATGATAAATGGAAGACAAAGGTAAAGGCCGAGGGCATTGCCAATTACCTACAGAATTTACCTTTAGCATAAGCCTACTCTCTATTCTAAAACACTTGGATCAATCCTTGTATTATTTTCAAGTTTTTCATATTTGTTCAAAGTAAGACTTTTGTTGATCAAACCACTATAAGTTTTCAATTTTGTAATTATTATTATTTTTGCAATTAGTTAAAGTATCTTGTAATATTTCTGCTTATTAATAATAATTTGTTGATCAAACCACTGTAAGTTTTCAATTTTGTAATTATCATTATTTTTGTAGTTAGTTAAAGTATCTTGTAATATTTGAAATATCTTGTAATATTTTTGCTTAATAGTAATAATTCTTCTGTTTATGTTAATGGTATAACATAATGGTCTATCAAAATGGTATTAGAGTTAGGTTCTCTCTCTTCTTAAGGGGGAGAAGGAGATAAGATATTTAATATTTTCAATCCTTAGGAAGAGTCACTTTTGCCATTAACACTTTATGTAGCAATCACCTGTGTAGACAAGTCCATGGTCCAGGTAGTAAGACATAAGGGAGGCAGTGAGACCATTGGTTTAGTGGCATAATTGCTACATAGTATATGCTAATAGCTTGTTAGGCATAAGAAAACCTTTTTAAAGATGAATCTATTAAATAGAACATCTTTTGGATCTTCATCTAATTTGGTAGATGATAAGGATTTGGATCATTTTAATCAAGATATTCACAACGAACATGAAGTCAAGATTGTAGGTATAGAACAAGATCTTAGGAATTGGTCAATACTAAAAGTGTCTACTAGTTTTATTTATAAAAAAGGAAGCTTTAGTTTGAAACATGACTATGAGATCAAAACCGTAGAAAAAACCTCTAGCCTTTTGAGAAAGAAAGAAATCTTAATGCTATTATCAAAGGATTCTCTAATCAAACATAGAAAGGATAAATTTAATTTTATGCATATAGGCTTGATCTAGTTATCTATTGTTCCATTACATCGATCTGGTGTAAACTAACCTATTCTGATATGGTTAAGGGATGCTAGAAATATCGATGTAGATGAATCAACTTTGTCCATGTCCCAAACTAACGTGCATCAAGGTCTATGGTACACTCAGTGTTACCTGAACTTTACTATAAGCTTAAATGATCCAAGAATATTAGATAATCTAATGCTCCATGTTCAATCTTAAAATAGTAATTACGTAGAAGGTACAAAGACGCTTGCCTTAGTATATCATATATACTACAAGGAAATGAAGTCTATTATTTCTCCAAAAGCTAAACGGTTATCTCCTAAAGGAGAAACCATTTTTCTTGAATCAGATCCTCAAAACACCAAAAGTTTTACTCCAATACCTTTGAGATGGGATCAAGTCACACTCTTAGAAGAATGGTTATTACAAGAGGTTCTACCTCCGAGACCTTTTGTCTCTTCTCAAAATCCAACCCTTGTTCAAAGATATGATGATGGAAGTGTTAAAATAAAGTTTCCATTCATCATTGATAAGAAGCCATTGGCCCATCTTGCTTAAGAATATTTAGTTCAATCACTTGTTCTAAGTCAAGTTCCTAGTAGAACTCTTAGCCTATAGGAAGGCATTAATCGATTAGAAAAACTTAGAAGCATTGATCTAGAACTCAAAACTAATCAAAAAGAAAATCCTATCAAATTAGAAGGTGTGGATTTTCAACCTAATATTCCAGAGGCTGTTTATAGGCCTAATTCCCCAACATTGTCTCAAATCAAACGAGTTAAATACTCTTAACTCAGGTAAACCTTTTCAATTCGACAAAGGTTTTCTAAGGCAAGATTTCAACTCCTTAGAAAACAAAGAAAACAGACATAAGTTTTTCAAATACTATTCGAAAGAAGAAACAGAAGCTAAAAGAGCTTTATGGTATTCTAATATAGAACATCACCTTAAGAAGATAGTTCCCTTTTTCAAATGGATGAATGGAAATTTTGGTCTAAAAAAGTGATATTAGATTGAAACTCTCAATAAAGTAGTCAAAAAATGGGAAACTAATCAAGGTCCCATTTGTTCAACTCGTCTAACTCTTCAAGAAATAGATGTTCAAGTTGGGGAGGCTAACATCAAAGCTGCTCCATTCAAAGATACGATGATAGAAAACTCTAAGCTAGCCAGTGCTAGATCACAGAGAAACTATACCAATCAGATTCTGCATACCATTAGCATGCAAACTGAACGTATCAAAAACATGATCATAGAAAACTCTACTCCTAGCAAAGAAAAAGGTAAGGAAGTTATCAAACCTATTTACAATTTAAACATTGATCCAATAATAAAAAACTTCAAATTAAAAAAAAAAACTCAAAATTAGATGATTTAGTTGAAAAACTAAAAAAATTAAAAACAGTAGATACTATTGATCAAGACATAGATAGCTTAGCTGATCAATTCAAAGAGAAAATCAATATCGATAGGATAACCTCCTATCGATAAAAAATAAGAAACTAGTTCCAAAGATAACTCCTCCAGATACTATGATCAAAGAAAAGAACTTTGCTACCATCAATGTAAATAGCAGAAAAGGCATATACGAATGGAATATTGATGGATTGGCAAAATATCAAATCATGTCTATCATCAATCAAATGATTATTGTTGCCAATGCTTATAAACAAAATGGCAACACTGATCAACAAACTGCTCAAGCCTTAGTAGTAGGATTTACCAGCATGATCAAAGTCTAGTAGGAAAACTATCTCACCAAAGAAGAAAAAAATTATATTTTACATGCTAAGAAAGAGATATCAACTGATCAAGGTCATTCGATGTATATCGAAGACTCTGTTTCAACACTTTTATATTCGATCATGAAACGCTGTGTTGGAAATCCAGATCAATTTAGAGAAAAAAATGCTGATATCCTTCAAAACTTAACTTGTCTAACCCTTCAAGATTTTTGATTGTAAAAAGATGTTTTTCTTGCTAAAGTTTTTCTAGAGAAGATTGTAATTCTCAATACTTGAAGGAACGTTTCATTTGTGGACTTCTAAAGATTTTTTGAAATAAAGTTAAAGAAAGGATAACTAGGGAATTTAATGTTTCTCTAGGGTACCTAACTTATGGTCAAATTATCACTACAATAAGTGTAGAAGGTTTGAGCTTATGCAATGATATGAAACTCTAGTAAAAAATTTCTCAAGATAAAACTAGCCTCAAACGAGAGCTAAGAGATTTCTGTTTTTAATATGGCTATGAAAAGATTCGAGCCCTATCTTCAAAAAGCAATGGAAGAATAAAAAAATCAAGAAAAAATTATAAAAAATCTAAGAATTTTGATAAAGAATTTAAGAAAAGGTTTCATAGACTTGAAATGAAAAGGTCTAAGAAAGAAATTAAGTATTTCAAATGTGGAGCGAAAGGACATATTGCTCTAAATTGCTCAAAATCTAAAAAAGTTAGTAAACTAGATATATCTAAAGACATTAAAGAAGAATTATTAAAAATCATCAACGGAAGTTCTTCTGAATATAGTAGTGATAAAAAATTTGATAATTATGTTCAAGATATTTCAAATAACTCTAGCTTTGAGAATGATCAAAATAGTGATTGTTGTTCAGATAATATTTGTCCATGTAAAAGGATTTCAATCATAACCAAGAAAGAACAAGCCTTGCTAAAACTGATCAACACCATACCTGTTCAAAAGGAAAGTGAAGATCACCTTAAAACTTTACAACTCCTCAAAGACAATCAATCCCCGGCTGAAAAGCCTTATTCATTGAAAGAAATATGTGATCAATTCAAACTTAAGGAACCTCTAACCCTAGAATTGGTCTAGAAAGATATTAATAATCTCAAAAAAAGAAGTAAAAAACTTATAATCTCAATATTCAGAGATTCAAAATAAGGTTGATAAAACTTCTGCTTGTTCAAGTAGCTCCTTTAGTACTTCTTTAGAAAATGAAGAAGTTAGTGATCAAGAATTTGTAAACATTACTAGTCGTGTTCAAATCCATAAATGGTTTGTCAAAGTCAATTGGCTAGTCAATAATGAATGGTCCATTGATTAATTGCTTTATTAGATAGTGGAGTTGATTTAAATTATGCTCAGGAAGGAATAATTCCTGCATGGTTTTTCGAAAAAATGTCCGAAAAACTATTAACAACTAATGGTCTTAGGATGAATATTCAATACAAATTATCAAAAGCAAAAATTTTTCAAAATGGAGTAAATTTCAAAACGTTGTTTATCTTAGTTAAAGATATGAGTAACCCATTAATTTTGGGTTCTCCATTCTTAACTTTCATTTATCCATTCACCATTACTTTTGAAGGATTAAGGTCAGAAGTGAAAGGGAAGTAAGTTTTTCTCAAATTTATATTTCCTACTCAAGAAAAACATATCAATTTCCTCAAAGATAAACTAATCGATAAGATTAGGCAAATAAACTATCTCAAAGAAGAATTAGAAGAAAAATGAATTGAAAAATCTTTGGCTTTTAAAATGATTCAAGACAATTCAATCCCTGCAACAGAAATTTGAGAAAGAAATCTATTCAGAGCTTCCCAATGCTTTCTAGTCTAGAAAGCAACATCTTGTCAAATTATCTTACATAGATGGCTTTATGGAAGAGAAAATTCCTATGAAAGCCAGACCCATTCAAATGAATCAAGAATTACTGGATTACTATAAAAAGGAAATCCAAGACCTACTTAATAAAGGACTAATCAAGAAGTCTAAGTCTCTATGGTCATGTTCTATATTCTATGTTCAAAATCAAACCAAATTAGAGCGAGGAGCCCCTCATTTAGTGATCAATCATAAGCCTTTAAATTCAGTCCTCAAATGGATTAGGTATCCTATACTTAATAAAACAGATTTGCTCAATAGGCTCTTAGGAGCCAAGATCTTCTCAAAATTTGATACGAAATCTAGATTTTAGCAAATTTAGATTGACAAAGCCGATAAGTATAAAACGACTTTCAATGTTTCATTTGGTCAATACAAATGGAATGTAATGCCATTCGGCCTTAAGAATGCTTCGTCTGAATTCCAAAATATCATGAACGACATTTTTTCCTCATATTCTTATTTCCCAATAGTTTATATAGATGATGTTTTAATATTCTCAAAGAATATTGGTTAACACTTTAGGCATTTAGACATCTTTTTCAGTACAATCAGGAGAAAGGGACTGGTAGTTTTCTCTAAAAAGATATGGTTGTTCCAAACAAAAAATCAGATTCTTAGGTTATGAGATCTTTCCTGGAACAATCAAGCCTATTGATCGATCAATAGAATTTGGAAACAAGTTCCCTAATCAAATCAAAGATAAGAAACAACTTCAAAGATTTTTAGGCTGTCTCAATTATGTTTTAGATTTTATTCCAAATCTTAGAATTAGATGCAAATGTTTGTTCCAAAAGCAAACAAGTGAAGTTGGAAAGAAAATGTTGTAGCTAAGAATTAGAAACAACCTTAGTAAGATGGTCGGCAAGTTGATCTTCGGAAGAGACATGAGACACTTGAAGAAAACCAAAAGCAACATGGTCTTAAGTAAAGTGGATGTCTATTTCAATATGCTTTGTCTTACCATGCATACAAGGATTTTCGGTCATTAACTTTGCTGAACAACTATTAGAAAACAAGTGAAGTAGAAGGGTAATATCAATACGTAAATCCTTGAGAATATAAGATGTCCATAGAAGCTCCTTAGTTGCAGATGCAATAGCCCTGTATTTAGCTTCGACGGAAGAAGTGGCAATAGTAACTTGCTTTTTAGTTTTCCATGAAACCAGAGATGAACCAAGAAAAATGCAGTATCTAGATAAAGATTTTCTATCATTGCGACAAGAACCCCAATCAGCATAAGAAAAACTTGTTAAAGACATTGAAGAGGAGGAAGCATAGAACAATCCATAATCAATGGTTCCCTTCAAATAGCATAAAACATGCTTGGCTACTAATAAATGGGATGAGTGTAGAGTTGAGACAAACTGACTTAACTATGGCATAGCAAAGGAAAGATCTAGTCTGGTGCGTGTTAGGTACAACAACCGTCCAACGATGTGTCGATATGTGCCAAGATACAAAAGTAAATCACTAGAAATGTTGTCAAGATGAATATTTGTAGGAAAAGGAGTTTTAATAGATTTAGCACTAGTAAGACCAACATCTTCCAAAATATTGAGAAGAAATTTCCTTTGATTCAACAAATAACCATCAGAGACATGGCACACTTCCATGCTAAGAAAAAAAAATGAATATCACCAAGATCTTTAATTGTAAATGCTTGATCAAGAGTTGTCTTAACAGCAGTTATATCAGAGATATTATCACCCGTAATCAAACATTAACAACATAGACTAAAATAGCTAAAAAAATGTCATGCGTCTAGCATGTGAACAAAGAATAGTCACTTTTAGAGTGTTGGAATCCCAAGGAAACAATGAATTGTTTAAATTCTTGATTCTACTATCGAGAAGCCTTTTTTTTAATTCGTATAAGGAGCGAACAAGTTTGCAAACTTGACCTAGTGAAGCACCCTCATACCCTTTCGAAGGAGTCATATACAACTCTTCATCTATAAAGCCATGTAAAAAGGCATTATTAACATCCAATTGGTGAACATACTATCCTCGAGTAGATGCGACAACAAGCAAAATTTTCATAGTGGAGAGGTTTGCCAGTAGGGAGAATGTATGTGTGTAATCAATTCCCTCAACTTGAGTAAAACCTTTGGCAACTAAATGTGATTTATATCGCTTAATAGACCCGTTTGGTTTGTACTTGATTTTAAACACCCATTTACAACCAATAGCCTTTTTATGAGGAGGTAAAAATACTAAATCCCAATTATGATTAAACTCTAAAGCCAATAGCTCCTTGTTCATGGCATCAACCTATATAAGATCATTTTTAGCCTCTTGATAGTTTTTAGGTTCATGAATAGCAAACACTTGTGCTAAAGATGCAATGTACTCTGTGGGATAATGAAGAAAAGAAGTAGAATGGAAAAGTGGATATGAAGTAGAAGATGAAAATGTAGTTAGAGAAGGTTGTGATGTTGAAGTGTTAACTTGGACATTATGCATGAAATCCTTTAACTGCTAAGATGTTGTTTGTGTTCTTTGTGATCTATGAGGAGGAATGTTCAGAGGTAAATTTGCTACAACAGGGGAGTTAGAACCATGATCAAAACAATTAGGATCACGACTAGAGGCTGAAGGAAAAAGAGATTTAGAAGAAGCTAGATGTAAAGATGATCAAGGTGCAAAAGCATCTGGATCAGCAAAGGGAAAAATGTGTTCATAAAATAACACATCTCTATTGACGAACATTTGCTTATTCTCTAGATCATAGAGTTTGTATCCCTTTTGATCTGGTGGGTATCCTAAAAATACACATCTACCTTTAGGATCAAACTTATCTTGAGAATGGGCTTAAGTAGATGCAAAACACAAACATCCAATGGTTCAAAGGTTGATAAATGTTTGCAACTTGTTATAAAGTAATTGAAAAGGACTTTTCCAATGACATATTTGAATTGGCGTTTGGTTATTGAGAGTTGTAGCAACTAAATTACCTTCACCCCAAATTTTTTTTGGTAAATTAGCATGTATTCGTAGTGCTCTAGTGGCGTCCAAAAGGTGTCAATGCTTTTGTTCAACAACCCCATTTTGTTGAGGAGTGTAAATGACACTCCTTTGATGGATAATCCCAATAATTTGAAATAGTTCCTTACATTCATTAGAAACAAATTCACTTTCGTTGTTTGAGCGAATTATTTTGGAATAGTTTTAAATTGAGTTTTGACATAAGTAATGAAATTGGAAAGAACATGAAATGTATCAGACTTGTGTTTAAGCAAATAGGTCCAAGTATTTCATGTTTTACTATAGTGAGAAAAAAATTTGCCCTTGAGATTGATGGTGTATTATAAGGTCCCCACAAATCAATACGAACTAGATCAAAAGCACCTAATGAACTACTTGAACTAGAAGGAAAAGGTAAACAATGAAATTTAGCAAGATGGCAAGTATTACAAATAAAATCTAAAGTATTTAAAGTCTTACAATCAGAAATATGTTGTAGCTTTGAGAATGAAATATGTCCTAGTCTATTATGTAACAATGCTAAAG
Organism: Laguncularia racemosa; assembly: GCA_037954665.1. Lineage (NCBI taxonomy): Eukaryota > Viridiplantae > Streptophyta > Magnoliopsida > Myrtales > Combretaceae > Laguncularia > Laguncularia racemosa. The sequence goes on from JBBMOL010000011.1 coordinate 6,295,102, forward strand.
ATATATGGTCTGAAGAAGCCGCGGTGTGGAGACAATCAGATGTGTAATCTATGTCCTAGCAGCTGGAAGAACATGAATCTGATGTTATTATCTTGGATTCAAGTACATAGAGTCCAAGATTGATATTAACTTGAGTAATGGGATGTTTAAAATTTGGGTCCTAGAAGAGACAATTATGAGCAGTAAAAGTAACAACCATATTCTTGTACAAAAGAAGCTTATTGATGGAAAGAAGGTTGTATTAAAAGTCTAGTACATAGTGAACATTAGTTAGCAACATATGACTATTAATCCATACATTACCAACTAAATGATCCATTTTAATTCGGCCATCAAGAAGTTTGATTTTGATTGGATGTTGGAGATTATCTATCAAAAGTTTGTCAAATGAAGTCATATGATTGGAAGCACCAATGTCTACAATCTATTTCCTCAAATAACTATTAGATTGCGAGGATAAATGAATACAGTCAAAGGCTAAAAATGAATGAGAAAAGGAACTTGTACTTGCAATTCCAAAGGAGTATCAACACATGATTGATGCACATCTATTGTTGCCACATTCACGGTCTTCGATTTTTCTTTGAAATTATGATACTAATCTAGAAATCCTATGATTTCAAAGCAATGTTCAACAATATGACTAGATTTTCTATAATGAGTACATATCATCTTGTTCCCCGATCGATTCCTCTTATATGCTTTGTTATTCCCAAAATTTCTTTGCTGCTATTGACTACGAATAGCACAAACTGCCATTTCATCTCCTCCAATTGTTAAACCACTCAGTTGCTTTTGCTTCACAATCTGATATACTAAATAATACGCCTTCCTGATGTTGGGTAATGGATCCATTGAAAGGATTTGATTTCAAACATGTTCACAGGTTTCATTAAGGCCTATGATAAATTGAATAAGTTTGTTTCTATTTTCCATTTCTTGAAACTTGTTAGCTAAATCACAATCACAATGTTCAAAAGCCCCACAAGTACGAATTGGAATCGCATTGATATTACTCAATTCATCCCATAACTTTCTAAGTTTGTTGTAATAAACTATGACATTCGAACCTCCTTGTTTGATGTTTATAATTTGATGTTGAAGTTGAAATAGCATCGGACCATTTGTGATTCCAAACCATTCCACAAGATCATCCCATAATTCTTTTGCAGACTTAGTGTACATAAAACCCTCAAATAATTCCTTGGTCATTGAATTCAAAATCCAACAGCTTATCATATAATCACTCCTAGTCTAGTGATGCAAATCAATCGATTTTTTTTTCTAGTTTGACACAAGATCCATCTATGAACCCTAATTTTGCTTTAGCCCCTAATGCCAATTTTATAGATCTACTCTAGATAAGGAAATTAGCACCATTAAGTACCACATTTGTTATCATAATACCTAGACTATTTGAATTCGAGAGATGCAACAGATCATTATATGTAGGATCACTACAAATCGTATTTGCCATTGTAATTAGATGCAAGCAAGATCACACAATGTAATACTTACTTGCAAAGTTGATTCAATGTAGCTCTGATACCTTGATAAGCTTTGCTGTCCTGCTACAAATGTATGAACAGAAGGAAGCAAAGAAAAATGAAGACCTAAAGTTCTCCTCTTCTACAACCAACGAATGAAGGAAGAACTAGAATAGAGTATTTGCAGTCAAGAGTCAAGAGGATGGTGTAATTCTGGAATTGATTAGTTAAGTTTATTATACAAAGATATTTGTATCACTACTCTATTATACATGGCAGATATATAAAATACGTATAGGTATATTATGTTACACTTCAGTACACTAGATTTAACAATTTCATTAAAAAAGGAGTAATTTTTTAGGTTGACTCCATTATTGGAGGTCGTAACCATTGCCGAGGTGTTTCTGTCCATGGAAATGGACCCTCCGTCGAGCTGGAGAGCACCCGTGTATACTTTATTTTCTCAGTGGAAGCCAACCATAATGCTTCAAAGCATGACTAGTTTTGGAGACTCGAATTTTTTTTATTGGCTTTGCACCCCTGAATTAGTGGGATGAAGAGAGAAACAGTGTGATTTCTTTTTAAATTCTTAAATTATGATGGCAATTTGTGATATGTTACAAAATGACAATCGCTAATCTAAAATTGTTACAAGATGACACAATTTATTTGGAACCAATCGATCATGATAGGAAATAAAGCGATTGTAATAAGTTAATTATAAATTATCTATCCAATTTGTTTTTTAATTTTTTTTTCTTTTTTAACTAATTTATTTGACATGTAACACCATTCGGATATAATATGTGACATGAATTTACCATTCCTATCCCAGATCACTAAACATTGAAATCAAGTTCCAATTTACCATAATTCACAAAATTGTCATTATGTAGACATGATTTTTGTTGTTGTTGTTGTTTAAGGATGAGCCATAACTTTTGGGTCCAATTGAGGCTACCCTATTTTCATATATTCTTGAATTCCTATTTTATGGTTAGATCCAAGGAGGTCACGAGACTTAATTCAAATGATTTTCATTTTATGTAGCCATTGGAAGTTGCTCACATTTCAAGGATACATTAGGATATTTTGTCCGTAAGATCCTTGACAAAGTTCAAATGAAGCGTTTTTACTTGATTTTTCTTTTTTTCGTATATCTCGTCTTTCTATTCTTGTTAGGTTTTCTTAGGCTATTGTAAATAGTCCTCTTTATGTATTTTGGAGATACCTCTCTTACATTGAATTGTAGAGATAATATTTATTTCTCCTACGATTGGCAATGGCATTTTTTTTGTTTTTTTTTGTCTTGTGTAAAGATATTTGTGATACGATTATAAGTACTCTATTACTAAATGATGCGTTCAACATAAATAATTAAAAATATGTTATTATACTAATATGCTTTTTATAGTATGACGGGGTAGGTTTTGGTGAACAAAAAAATGGTTAAAACTGGAAAAGAACATGTATTGGCTGATTAAACGTTGCTAGCATTGAAGATGATCCGACCTAGCTAAAGTCAGTAACTGGTTGGAATAATAACACGGCAAATACGATTCACTATTCATTTACGGCAATAACGTGTTTTGAAGTAAGCTTAGTGTTTAGAAAAACTGTTAATCGATTGGTGTCATGTATATATGCTTAAGGAAGAGGTAGCATTGTCTTCACCATATTTTAGCATTGTCTATTCTACTATAGAGGTTGAATTCAGTCACTAAAGTAGTGAAGGAAAAGGTATCTGGTTGAGAAAATTCAATTTTGAATTCAGAGTGGATCAAGCTGGTATAGTTGTTTCTTACAATAGTTAAGAGTGCTATTCGTTTGACTAAGGATCCTATACATTGCGAGAGCACAAAACACATTATCAAATGTCGCTTTATCCTTGATGTTTTTGTTTGCGCTAAAATTCAGGTGCAGAAAATCAATGCTCTTGATTATTAAGCAGACTGTTGATGATGGTGAAATCGTATTGATGGCCTAGCCTTGTGGTGGGGCCTTCATGTAGGTGAAGCACTATAGAGTTTTCATTTCTTAATTGATTAAAAACTAATGTGGAGATTCAATTACGGCTTAAATTCTTAGTTGATAATAGGATTTATTGGGCGGTTATAAAAAATCATACACTGATTAAAAAGATTGAGTCTCTAAATGAGAGGGATGGACGGTTGTTGCAAAGGGATTTGCTTAAAACATGATCGAGGATTCTAATAAAGAGTGATCATGTTCACTGAATGGTTGACTGAATTCCCCATGAGACCGACGGGTTATGCTAGTTTAGTTGATGGAACTTGCCTAGAATGTTTTGATAGGCTTCTTTTCTCTTTTGCTTCTTCGTGTTTTTTTTTTTCCTCCTTCCTATAGGCAAAGCTTATATAAACATGCTTGCCAATAGTACAATGCTTAGAAAACTAAAGCTTTCACTAAAACATCAAACCTCTAATGCTCAAAATTGATAATCTTTTCTCACTCGTATATGACTAGCTGCATATGCCACATCATGGAAGAATTTATCTTTGGTATAAAGATGACCAACCTTCATGCCATGCATCAACAATAACTTTTGATATGCCTAAGAGACATGATCAACCTTGGAAGTCAGATATGCCATAGATGCAAGTAACTCTTGCAATTCTATATTTTCTCGTTTTCCTCTTTACATCATTCAAACATTAAACCCCTAAATTATTTACATTCTCACTCGACATAATTATGCAATCAATTATAGTCACAACTCATAATCAATCCAAACACCTCACCAAAAACACTTGATTAACAAATCAATCAATGACACAACATACACTAATTGTAATTCCCCATAATGTCCACACAAGAACCCTAACTCCATTTCTCAACAAATAAAAAAAAAGAATTGGAATTAATTTCCAAACATGCTTTAATACCAATTATGATGTACCTATGCCAAACAAATTACTTACAACCCCAAATTGCAGCCTAATGGAGACCTAATGAAAATTGCCCAGTTAATTGTGGTCCCAAACTGAGATATGCTAAAAACCATTAATTTTTCAATTATTTAGATTTATTGTACCATAATAGGTAAGATTAAATGAATACATTTACTATAATGGTATGTAGCAATTACTTGTAGTCAATAGATTAAATAAATCAAGGTCATGCATTAGGGTAGGTTTTATGTGTATATAAAGGTTATCCCTTAGTTGTAAAGCCATCCATTAAATAGTGAAGTTACATTTTCTTAGAGCACCTCTTGCTACTTTACTCTCTAGATTTCTTATGAGTACTATGAGTTAGGTTAACTTAACATTGATAGTCTTTCGAGTGTTGAAGTGCCCATAAGAGTGCCCTTGAGTAAAACTTTCATGAGAAATGGTATCAAAACTTAAGTTTGAAGACTGAAAGGGAAGATGTCTTTAGGAATAGAGAATGATGTCCAAGATACTATTGGAGAGATCGACCATGAGGAAAGCTACCTTATTAGGTAGAGGACTTGGTTGAGGTATATGTTGTGGTGCTTAATGTTAGGCTAAACATAAAGGAGAAGTGTATGGTCAAGGTGAAAGAAGGGTTAGAGGAGTTATGTATCTACATTAGAGAGATAAAGGAAAATCTCTGTGGGGTGTTGTAAGGAGCTTGGAACTACACTATAGATGGCTTAGAGTGTAAGATAACACCCTCAAAGCTAAGATAAAAAAAACCTCGAGGCTAGGTTTGGTAAACTAGAAGCTAGTATGAAAGGGGTTGAAGAAAGAATAGATGCGGCCGTGGTAACTTTAAGGAATGAGATAAATGATAGTAGGATGCAATTAGTAGCTTGTAGGGTAGCTGTAGGCAGCTATAGCTCATAGAATAGCCATTAAGCTAGCTCACAAGGTAGATGTGCCTAAGTTTGAGTACCTTAAGGAAATGTACCCTATGAGAGATGTGGGCAATTTTCTTTTGGGAGTGGAACAATACCTTCAGGCTATAGGACCTCAACCTCTGGATGAATCAAGTAAGGTATGTTCTACAACTTTATATTTGAGAGAAATAGTTTTGGTTTGGTAAAGGAGAAGGGCTTATGAGACATCCACCTGACCACAATTTATGCAAGAGTTTAGGGATTAGTTCTCTCTCCAAAGTGCTAAAAGAAATGCTAGATCAAGCTTCACTACCTTACTTACAATAGTAGAATACACTAGTATGTATAGGATTTCTCGAAGCTTTTGTTGGAGAAACTCAAACTCACCTCTAACGATGCTTTCATCATGTTTTTAGATAGTTTGAAACCTTAGCGAGGTTAAAGTTGGCACAACAAGGAATAGACAATGTCTTTGAGGCGATAGCTATTGTAGAGGGTCTAATTGAGCTTCAAAAGTGAAAATTGAGATTTTGCACTAGTAATGATAAGGAAGAGGTAGATACAGAGAAAAGTAGGTTCCCTTTTCCACTAATGAAAAAGGGAAAGATGAAGGAGAAGGTGATAGAAAAGAAGAAAAAAGAATTGCTTGAAGAAGGAACATTTGACCACCCTAATGGTAGAAGATAAGTAAAATGAAGATTAGAGTGGCTAACTCAACACACTTTGTCTTCTTATGCCAATAAATTCCAAGGCACCAAGAAATGAAGGGGCTTTATGTGGAAGTTAATATGGTTGGGCGGAAGATGATATTCTAAAGGAGGTTACGAGTAGAGAGGAATAAACACTAGCTCAACAATAAACTCTAAAGAGATTTCAACATTAGTGGTTACTAAAAGCATGGAATTCAATTGGAAATTTGCATGGGAGGGAAACAATAGAAGTGTTTGATAAGTGTTAGAAAATACTTATTACTTTTAACATTTATAATAGCTTTTTGTTTAAATCTCTTACATTTTTTATGAATATTGTACTTTATCACTCTTTATTTTGATTTTAAAGATTTGAAATGTAATTTATAATTTAATAAAAGAACTATGTGAAATTTGAAGCAAAAATGTTAGTTTTAAAGATTTGAAAGCATGATACAGTGAAGAGTATGGCCGTGTCTAAGGCCATGCAGAATAAAACAAGGCATATCATTTTAGAGTAGCCATACAAGCAGCTGTGTAGAATTATATGGGCAAGAACACGCCCATGTCAGAGGGTGTGTTGAAGGTAATTTTTTTATATATTTGAAACATAATGGTACACGGGGCAATAGCACAATTGTGCTGTGATTGTGCCAAGCCAAAATTCAACTTTCTAAAATTGATTTCCAAGCTTAATTTTACTTCTCAAAAGTGAAATTCATCTTGAATAGTTGATTTCCTTTCAAGTGTAGCTAAGTTTCCTAAAATTTTAAGAAGCCATTACTACCTATTGAATTAATATTTCCTAGTTTATGAAGATTCTTAGGATTTTTTTTCTAGGAAATTAAAATTTTCCTAAAAGGGTAGAAATTAATGGCTATATAAAGAACATAAATTTCCAATAGAAAGAGAAGAGAATTGTAGAGTGATAGTAGCATAGTGATAGAATTTAGTATTTTTGTTTATTTGATACTTTTCTTTATGCATTATTTTTATATTATTAGTTTTAGATTCAATATATTGCTAGTTTAAACTTTTTTTTGTACTCGGGTATGATGATCTTAGAATGAATATGTAAATTTTCTTATTTATTATTCAATAAATTATTTGTTATTCTTATGATCTAATTATATGTTCTTCATTGTTTTTAATTTAGTATTACCTGCATATTAATTTGGAGTTTGATTTATTATATAGAGATCGAGAGATCCTATATTAGAATAGATCTAACATAATTAAAAGGAGTTGCACGTAATCCTAGAGATAGAATGATGTAAATCTTTTGGATTAGGGTCAAACCTAATAGTAAAGTTCATAGATCGAATGCAATGCAATTTTAGGGGTTTTAATTAAGAAAAGATTCCAAGTAATTAACCTATAATTAGGAATTAGTAGACTCGAGAGAGCTATTAGTTTAATTTAGGAATTTCCTATGGTCCAAGAACATAATAATGAAATTAAATCATAGTTAGTTAATTACATTAGTAGTTTTAAGAAGATTCAATATTCGAGTATACTTTTAATGATTGTTGTTTTCCTTAGTTCACTCGTTTGATTTTACTTAATCCACTTGATTTTTCAGATTAGATAATAAGAAAAGAGCAATTATTGGTAATCATAGTCCTTATGGGATTGACACTTAATATCAATATCTACTATATTATAAAATTGATATGTGCACTTACCTACAAATCTAAGATAGTAGGATGGACCAATACCGGTGGTTCCAATTGATGACTTTGAATTCATCATAGAGATGGACTTCTTGGATAGTTGATGCTATCATTATTGCTCAATTGAATTGCATTTTCTTACTCAATGGGATGTCCCAATTTATGATACTAATGACAAGAAAGATGAGTTGAGCTATAAATTTCAATACATCAATGCAAATTAGAGGAGGGGATGGAGTTAGTCAATTGGTGTCATTTAAGAGGGAAATAGGTGTGGATTTGATACGTGATCCACCTTTGGTGAAGGAAACTTTAGGATAAATATTAGACTAAAGTAGCAAATTCTACCAACTAGACATAAAGAACTATAAGAGATTGTTATACCTACAAGAAGGTTAAGGACCTTGGTATAGATCTTAGTTGAGAGTAAAGATGTGCAAAGTCGACAAAAGTCTAATGTAAAAGATGTGATGAGGATGTCATTGGATCAAGTGTGAGAGAATGTCGGCAAATTACTTAAGAGTCTCAAATTATGACATAGTGGGTGTTTAATGCAAAATGATCTGGTCAATTTTTGTTTAAGATCATGGTCCACTATAAAGCATTACTTTTATAATTGTCAAGATTCATTATATCTTATTAGGTAAGAGTAGGTGAATGCATTTATTATAATGGCAAGTAGTAATCAATTATAGTCACTAAATTAAATAAATCTTGGCTTTACTTTTTGATAAGCTTTATTATGTATATATGGGGTTTATCCCTTAAGTTGCAAAGCCATTCATTTTTTAGTGAAGTTACATTCTCCAAAAGCACCTCTCTCTACTTTATCTCTTTAAAATTCTTGTGAGTGTTATTTTTTAGGCTAAAATAACAATCTTGATAGGCTTGATAGGCTTTAGAGTGCCTAAGTGCTACAAAGGAGCACCCTTATGCAATAATTCTAGGACATTTACGAAACACGATTGATCTTTGATGCCGAATTTGCCCTTTCATAGAAGCTCTAACTAGTACAAATAGTATTTCTAGTATTCTTGGGATTAATAAAGGATTGATAAGAAAGTAATATGATGTACCAATTCTAATTACTTGGTGTCGTCCACAATCTCTAAGATTGATAAGAACAATAAAATAGAGTGATGAAATGTCTATCAAAATTTAACATTAATAAACAATGTCAATTTTCAAAGGTTCAAATATTGAACTGATATATATAATATATTCAAGGACCTACATATATCATCTAATATATCAAACATTGAAATAATAATAATAATAATAATAATGATGATGATGATGATGATGATGATTATGATGATTTTAAGCATTTTAAAGAATAACGGTTGAATTTTCTTGAGTTGCATGCAAAATATGAAAATTTTAACTTCCCTCCTTTTTTATTTATTGAACATCTCCATGTTTACCACCTACATCCTTGCTATATTAACGTAACTACATGCATAACAAAGGCAGTCTTTTAAACAGCACTAATAACGGTGGCCATGCATGGGGGCAACATAGGACAGCTACTTAGAAACTATAAGTAGCTGATAAATCTGTGGTTGCACTTCTTGGCGATCTTGTTAGGGTTTTATTTCCATGATACACCAGAAAAGGTTGCCTAGGCAATGGCAAACTGATGGAATCACTGATACTGAGCATTACAATAACTGCATCCATGGTGGGTCGCTCTTCCATGTCCTCTTGAACGCATAATAAGCCGATTTGGATGCACCGGATGACTTCATTGACTGAATAAGCATTCCCTATACTTGGATCCACTATACCCAAAAGAGTTCCATTATCCCAATGTCGCCACACCTTCAAAATAATCAATATTGGTATGAAGCGAAAGCGGGCTGTGGAGATGAGTAATAAGAATGGTATGATAAAATTGAGCAAAACTCTCGTGGTTGTGTGAAAATATCTGCCCTTAATCAACCATTCCATTAATTTTTTAACTAGTGAGGTAATAGAACCAATAGGGAGGAATGTGAATCGTATTATCCTGTATGTTAAAAACTCAATGAAGGAACCATCTATAATCAGGAGATCTTGTAGGTAAGATATTTAAGTATCAAAGAAATTATTATAAAAACTATTACTATTATAAAGCAAAAGCTGAAAAGCACCATTATTATTTCTACTGTTTCTCAAACTACCAAAAATATGGCTATGTTAACCGCAAATGCTATATGCAGTATTTGAAATTCTCATCAATAAGTAATACAGAGATGATAAAGGACATGAAAAATGCAACTACATTAGGAGAAATAGGATATTATTGTGAAATTATCTAAAATGCAAAATAATGCCAAAACTTAGGAAGTAGTTTTGAGCGTATGAAATAATTTTATGATACACCTTCAAATTTTTAAAATGGGTTGTGTTCTTATTTCTTCTCGTTCTTAATCTTCTTAATAATATGCAATTTAAATATGGAATTTATGGAGCCAAACATAGCCTACATACTTACGTGGCCTAGGAGATCTGGATCTTGTTCTCTTGAGTAGAATTTATTGTTCTTCTTGCCTGTTATGATCTCAAGTAGTAAGACGCCGTAGCTGAAAACGTCCGATTTCATAGAAAACCGGCCGAACATTAGATATTCCGGAGACATGTAACCGCTGCACCAATGAAATTCTTAAAAATGAAAATGTTGAAACTCGAAACAATATGATCTCAAAAGTTTCAATATAACATAGATCCTTGACAATGTTAAAGAAAAAGGTGGATAACTCATTTTCAAAGTTTGCAACAAAAATGATGGCTTGATTTATGTAACAGGAAGATCTATAAATTAACCTTTTAATCTTGATAAAAATTATTATTCAAAAAATTAAAAGGAGTATTTTAATTGCTTCTCCTTATGACATAAAGAGGTTGCAATTTCTAATTATTTTTCATAGTGAAAATCTTCTATCCTTACTGGTGGTTTTTATCCTAATATTATTTAGGGATTTTCTACGTAAAATTTGTTTGTTCATCTTCTTATTCTCACATTTATTAGCTATGGTCTTGTTTTCTTGGGTTCTATTCGATAGCAATATTTTCAACAAAAAGGGCAATTGCTAGCGCTCTATGAGATTTAATAGGCTCCTCGACAAAGAAGAAAAGTAATCGTTTCAATTACTGCGAGATATCCACCTCAAATCGGCTATCAACCGAGATGTGATACTCTCTTCAGGCATCTATTAAATATAAAGTCCGGATAAGATAGGATGGAGGAGGATTAGATAAGCAGATAATTTCTCATAAACAACTATCTGTTTGTTAGTACCCAGATGAGGTATCATAATATCTATTCATCCCATCCCTATGATAAAATCCATAATATAACCATCTCTGGCACATGGTTGGAATATTTTTATCTTATTCGAACCTCTATCTTGTCTACCAATTATAGCAAGGTTAAATAAATACTTACAATGTGCCGGCAATCCTCTTTGTACTTGCTTTGGTTTGATGAGCACAAAACATCCTAGCCATACCAAAATCCGAGATTTTTGGATTCATTTCATGATCTAGTAAAATGTTACTAGCTTTAATATCACGATGAATAACTGTTAGTCGAGAATCCTTATGAAGATAAAGAAGGCCCCGAGCAATCCCTACTATAATCTTGTAACGTGTCGACCAATCCAATTGTTTGCTTAGCTCGGGTGCTGCATGTAGTCAGGCAAATAATCCTCTTTTGTTAGCATAAAAAAGACTCAAGTAAGGAAGATAAGACATTTATTCCCTACAGACGCCCCTTTATTCATGGTAGAACAGTACCTTTTCCTATCCAAATGAGATAAAAATCCTGTTTCAGCATTCGCAGCTTCTTTAAGCATATATATCATTAGTTTTGTAGAGTTTTGGGCTCCTACGGAGAGGCATAAACAAATGGAGAACAAGTAAATAACGTAGCCCTACATACCAAATAATATACGGTCGAGGCTTCCATTTGGCATGTGTTCGTATATTAGTATCGTTTCTTCTCCTTCTAAAGAAAATCCAAGTAGCCTCACCAGATTTTTGTGTTGGAGCTTTGCTACCAATTGAATCTCGTTTCTGAATTCTACCACACCTTGTTCAGAGTTTTGAGCTAGTCGCTTCGCAGCAATTTGTTGTCCATTAGGAAGTTCTCCCTAAAAAGGATGATCCAAGGAGACGAGATAACATAGCAATACATATAAGCGTTTCTAATAACAATTCTCTCTCTCTCTCTCTCTCTCTCTCTAATCTATATATTGGGCCGAGCATTAGAACCTCCAAGACTCTAAAACCTGTCCTATTTTACATGGTTGAATAGATTCCAAAGTTGACATATCCAAATTTTTGGAACCATATTGACAGGGTGGGGTACTAGCCACAACTTTCCATCTACCTTGTAACCTATCTAGAATCTATACTCTATCCATTATAGGTTTCAAGTTGTAAGATACCATGTAATTTGTCATCAATATGTACAAGTAATATAAACTTAACTTGTAAACATAACATAAATGATTTATTTTAAAAATATAGCAAAAATTCAACCAAGTTTGCCTAACTTATGACCCACTAGTTACAGGCCAATCTCAGTTAAATAGTCAAATATATTTCTGATTTTTTATTTACATCCGTTTTTCATTTACGTTTGTTATTAAAGAAAAACTTACTAGTTTCACAAGGTATCCTAAAGTCTGTAAATTTTATAAGAACATATTTCATAGTGGCTCTAAAGGGTTAAAACTTAGGTTCCAGTTTTAAATTTTTGAAACCTGTGTATCTACAATACAGGTTATATAGTAAGGATTAGTACCCACCTGCTCATCCCTAATACCATCATGCATAAAAAATAATTGTACCTTATATACCGGACCGAATCCTCCTTGGCCTAACTTGTTTTCATCAGAGAAGTTATTTGTTGCAGCCCTAATTGTGGTGAGATCGAATTGCAGGTGTTCCAGCTCAGAAAAATCCGCTTCAATTATTTTATAGTATAAAGTTATGTCAGATGGATTAGCGGATGTATTCCAAAAGACAAGGAAAATCTAATTTCATAGTAACTTAGAAATGTACCGGATGATCTTGACAATCTTTTTAATATGATTTGTCTTTTCGTTACCCTTCCTTTGAAGTATAAGCAGTAGGCTAACACCATGGAGGCCAGCAGAAAAACTGCTCCTCCAGGAACAATGGAAGAGGTATTTCGCCAGGGATGTCTCCATTTTCCTGCAATGCAAGAAAATGCCAATGGAAATTTCATAATAACACCGAGAGATTGCAATTAAGTGATGATGGAAGGTGACGATCGAAGAAAGTATAATGGAACATAAGGAAAATGATTTCGGTAATTTTTGTTTTTTTCAAATTAGTCATTTTTATTCTTCATTAGCTACTCACGTGGTTATCAATAACCTTAACTGGTGGTTGGCTATTGCTGCAGTGCTGCTTTGAAAGCCATTGGAATTTCCAACATTGTAAGATTTCTATGTGTGATACCATGTGTTTAGGAAGAGTTGTGATATTCTACATAAATGAAGTTTCACATAGATTATGGAAGATGTCCAGTAAAGATTTGTAAAGCCAAGTAATGAATCAGTTTTTGGGTTAAGTGATTGAAAAATACCCATTAGTAGTGTTTATGGGCTTAATTATTGACTACATTTGACCTGAACCTAACCCTCTATCAGTAGATGTCTGGTTTAGTAATGAATAACATATTAATACTAGATAGAAATTTTTGGATTAAGTGATTAAAAAAAACTCATTAGTATTTGTTAGCATAGTTATTAACTGCTTTTGCAGTGAAGTGTTATACTGAGATTATTTAACAACCCTAAGATTAGAAAGAGTCAGAAAACCGTTTTCCACAGGAAAAAAAGAAAGCATAAAATTCAAGGAAACTTTCAGCTGTAAAAATTAAGAGTAAAAATTGAAATCAAGTTTACCCTGTTTACTGATCGTATAAAATAAGTAAATTTCAAAACGGACAAAGCAACCGGGAAGCATGACCCTTCCTCCCTGCCTTCCCTCTTCTAGGTTTTGAGCTTTATTGGCAACAAGGTGAAGACACTGTCGGCAATCATCGTCAGAGAGGTCGGGTCTGCACTGTGCCCATGTGCGGAGGTCATCCTTATTTGATGCAAACTTGGCTTCTCTATGTGCATATCCTTTTTTAGCAGCCTCAACGACTAGGGCATTCATCATTTCTCTTAGCACTGCCTTGAAACGTTCCGGACGACTGTCAATATTATCTGGATTGAAACTACTAAGCAATGGTTCTTTCTCGAAAACCCCGAAAAAATTGCGGTTTGAGTAACGTAGCATACACTCATTGTACCATATTATCGACGCTTTTGACTTACGACACTTCTCTTTAACCAGTACACTCGCATTTCTCACACATTCCTTGCATCGATCAGGCGTTATATCTCCTCTGCAAAGAAAACCACCGTGTACTGCATCGGAATCGCCTAAACTTGTATTATAGAATTTATCTTTGATGTCTGTATTAGCAGAAAGAGATTTCAAGACCTTATTGAGATTCTTTTCATAGACACTGTTTGGAGGGTAGCATGATTGTGAGCAATTGTGTTCACAAGGGTTAACTACTGCTTCTGGGGTGAGGGTAAGGAGTGCAAACATGCAAAGGGACAAGATAACTTTTACTGTCTGCATGTTTTGGCAAATAAAAGACATGATGATGAAAAAAGTTTCCTCTACTCGCAGTATTTAAAGGAATATAAATAGAGTTACTAGCAAAGACAATGCGTTTGACAAAACATTTTCTTAAAGATTTTTATAAGGGTATATTGATTATTATAACTAAATCTCATTAGAGGTTGTTGTTGTAACCAATGACGTATTATGTATTTGATGACATGGGACACTAAGGCAGGTAAGTGTGATGTTGAGATAGGAGGAGGCATGGTTTTTTTTTTTTTTTTATCCCTTTTTTTTTTTAAATCAAACCTAATTATACAGTTTGATTTAGTTTGGATATGGTTCAAATTATTTTTACACTTGATATTAATTTTTTTCTATATACAAGTTAATAAGTTATAAAAAATTATACTTAACATAAAAAAATTAATTCATTGTCATTTCTCCAGTATTACTTATTCTCTTTGACATCTATTTGATATATTTAAGAAAATTTTATTGTCTTTCTTTAGGTAATTCTACTTTTTTATATTAGTTATTAAGCAAAAATATAAAATAAAAGTAGTGAGTTTTATCGTTATTTTCTTTCTTTCTTTCATTCCTTTTTTTTTTTTATATATATATATATATAATTTGATTTGCTTAGAAATAGTTCGATTCAATTTGCAATTTTTTCGAACATAATTTACAATTTGGTTTACAATTCAATCGTTTTTTTTTTTTTCACGACCCTATGTTCAGATATATTATGGATGTGATCAAAACTGGTTAAGTTTTTTCTTCAAATCAAATAGGATTAGAGCTCAGTTTATTATTATTATTTGAAAAGCTTCAAATTTCTAAATGAGGTCAATAGAATTAAGAAGGAAGATTTGGAGTCAACTAAAAAATGATTTACAAAATTTATAGTCAAACTTTTCCAAAACGAGCTTTATCCTTAAACTCGATTTTATCGAAAATAACTCCAAAATAATCTAGAAACTCTAAATAAAATTTCAAAACTCTAATTAAGTGACTTTAAGGAATTATTTGGAGTCAATTAGAAAAGAGAAAATTAAGTTTGGAGGTCAATTTTGCAAAATAACTATTTTACCCCTATACTTGATTTAGAGACTTTGAAGTTGGCCATAATTACTAAACAATTTAACTTAAATTCATTTGAAGTCATTTTAATTTATTGAGAGTGATCACTTGAAATTTATGACTCGTTTACTTCACTGAATAAAATAGGACTGTGATGGAATAGGTATCACTAGGAAATGAAATAGAATTGTAATTGTTATCATGTTGTTTAGTTAGATATAATAGAATTTGTACTACATTGTTCAATTGATAGAATTAAAAAAGGAATACGACATGAATAAGAAAGGAAAATACAAAAATACCCTTCTCGACGAAGAAGACAATGGTGGTCTTTGAGGTCTGGTGAGTGAGCAACTTTGGTCAACGACGATGATGACAGTGGTGGTCTTCGAGGGCTGGCAAGTGAGCAACTCCAATTGATGATGAAGAAGACAGTGGCGGTCTCCGAGGGCTAGTGAGCAAGCAACTTCAATCGATGACGAAGAAGTTAGTGGTAGTCTTTAAGGGTTGGCGAGTGAGCAACTTTGATCGATGACAAAGAAGTCTGCGGCAGTCTCTAAGGTCTAGCGAGCAACTCTGGTAAAAAACGAAGAAGATAGTGGTGGGGCTTCGAGGACGACGACTTGAATCAGATGATGACAGACACGACAACGATGATGGCTATGACGCTTTAATCTCACTTTGGGACAGCACGGACACGACGACAACTTGAATCAGATTACAACAGACATGACGACGACAAATGAAACAACAAAGGCTAATTTGGGGAGAAAATTTTGCAACAGTACCTCTATAATTGGGATTCAGTGGTTTGTATACTGAATTGGAATTCTGCATTTTACCTTATTACAATTCTCCACCAAGTCACTATTCCATGGTGAAAGCGAACTAAACATCTTAATTCCTACTTCGCATGAAATAGGACTGTAATAAAGTTGCTATTGTAGCAAACTAAATGTGACCTTAAAGACAATTTATAAAAAGTGACTCATTTTGCTCTTAAAAATTGTTTTATCGAATTTAGACTTGAAATTTCTTAAAGAGCTTAAAAATAGCTACAACACCTTAATTAGGTGAATAAAATCAATTAAAAAACTATTTTGAGACAATTGGAAAAGAAAAATTTTAATTTAGAGGTCAATTGGGTAAAATGACCGAAATAACCCTAGACTTCTCTTATGGAAGAGTAACTAATTAAAATAAATTTTAAGGGTATTTTAGTAATGAAGGAACACTATTTTGCTGCTAGAGTAAGTGGGGGAAAAATAATACAAAATAAGTTAAATTAAAAAAACACGTGTCAGAATAAACTACAACCCATAGATCCTTGTGGTTACATTTGTCTTTACCCTTAAACCCTTACTAAACCCTACTATAAAACCCATTTTGTGATAGAAAATTGTAGCCCCCAACTACTCCATTTTTGAAAAACATAAGGGTAAGAAGAAGCCCACAAATCAAGTTTAAACCCTAAACATTCTTCTAACTCTATTCCATCTTATCTAGTTACTAATTCTTGTTCCTTTTCTTGCAAGCTTTAGGTCAAGAATCAAGTAGGATTTCAAGCTAAGAGGGGGGGGCACATTACATGTGATTTGGGTTGTGGAGGTAAGTAAAATAAGTTGATTCAAGTGAACTTTAGCTTGTAGATGGTTGATCTAAGTGATGTACGATATTTCTTGTGAAGAAAAATCAACTGGGAGTTTAGAAAAAAAAAAAAAAAACTATCTTGAAGTTGGGTAGGCATTGTTTAGAGAAGTTTTGGATATTACGTGGCTCTTCAATAAGATAAGTTCAAAATCTTATTTAAGTTGATAAATTATAATAGTTATAAGTGATGGAATATGATGATTTGATGATGTCTTGAACATTGATAGTATATTGTAAAACCCATTTGTGACCACCACCTATATTGAGTTTTTTTTTAATGTTATTTGATGATTTAAGACTTGATCTAAGATTTAATGTGCTAGATGCGTTGTCAGGTATTTGCTTTAGTAGTAGAAAACAAGATTAACGCATGGTAATTGAAGATATGATTGGGTATTGTTCTTGCTACCACAATTGAAGATGATATTAGGACTTGATTTTCTTGTTAATTCTGTTTTGGATAATAAATGACGATAAATTGATGATTAGAATATGAATATATGATGTATGGAGTGGTTTTAGTGATTAATTAGTAGATATGATATGTGGAAAGTTGGAATTTGGTAGTATGATTGAATTAATGGATAAATGAGTTGATTTAATTATTAATTTATGATTTGTTAGTAGGTTTCTATGTTCATAAACCAGTATATTTGATAAAAATTGAAGTTACTAGATAAATATTAAGTTTGGTAAAGTTTAGGGATGAAATGGGTTAAATTGGAAGATCGAGTAGATTTGAATTTATGATTTTCTTGTATGATTTATTAAAGTAAATAATTCTGGGAAATTTTGATGTATTATGTTCATTTTGAGTAAATTTGATGGAATTATCATTTAATTATAAATAGGAGTTGGATTTGATATAAATTAAGGTCTAGAAGTGAAAATATATAGAGATTGAACTAGTTAAATGGATGGAAATAATTTAGCACATGCTCTATTTGGAAATATTTTTTGCTTGAAAATGGAAAATGAATATTGCATTAGACACTAGGAAGGAGTGGAAACAAGTGGGCTTTGGTTTGGAGTAATTTGGACTTTGCACTAAAATTGAATGAGTTATAAGCTCTTAAAGTTGAAAATTCGTAATTAAGTTTGGTATGATAATTTAAGGACCCTAAATGAAATAAACTAAGGCTTTTATGTTAAAATAGGCAGTAGAAGTAATAAGAAAACAAATAGCTTTGGTTTCACTTGATTTAGACATAAATTGAGTAAGTTATGATCCTTTAAAATTAAGTCTTTAATTGTAATGAGTTAAAATTTAGTTAATGGTTGATTTAATTAAATCGAGTCAAGGTTTCCCCAATCCTAAGTTAGCCTAACCAAAATAGGCCCAAAGACCACCCTCTTACCCTCTCCTTAGGTGGTTCATGTAATTAAATATAGTTTGCTTAAATTGATTTAATTAATTAATCTTAATTGAGCTAAAATAAGATTTAACATAATAATATGAACCTAATAACTCATGGGCCCAATATCCAAAATGTAATTGGAGCTATTTTTTCTTAAGGCTCATACCTTAAATGGGCCTTAGCATGATGAGTAACACAATTGGGCCTCAAACCAATTCAAGACCTAAATCGAATAAAAAATTTAAATAAACTAGACATAAACCTAATAAAATATAATGGACTTACATAATTATAATAATACCCAAATGTGCTCAAGATCAAAAACATATTTGGACTTATTAATCTTTAGGGCCTATGCCCTAAATGGATCTTGGCAAATAAATTGATCCTAATTGGGTTTTCAACCCTACAAGACCCTTAATCAACTAAAGACTTAAAATGGAAGTGAAATTGGACTTAAAATCAATTGGGTCTAAAACATAATAAATATGACTAATCAGACACAATGGCATTCGGTTAATTAAATATAACCAATCACAAAAGTCTATAGGAATGTGAGCAAAAACCATAACTTAGTAAGTGCATTATATGTGCAACTAAGTCAAGCAAGTCCTTTAGAATGTATGCAACAATCAATAGTGCCATTTGTACAATAATAATCAATCCATCATGAGATAAGAGAAATTAACCTTACTTTAGCCTGTGCTTCAAAGAAATGACCCTTATGCAAAACACTATCTCACCAAATTCGAGCTCGTATAATGGACCCTCATGTGGGTCCTTCCAAAACCTATTAGGACTATCCATGTGATAGCTTTTTTTTTTTTTTTCTATACAACGACCTTTTCTTCTATCACTTAGTTCTATAGAAGTTTAAAGAAGGACATCAATCAAAGTCCCCACCCAATGGGCAGTGTTGAGTGAGCAAAAATCATGTAAGAGGATGTAATGCATGTTTGGTTATTAGGCTAAATATAACATTAATCCAATTTAAAGGTCAATCAAATAGTAATATACTCAAGCTACAATACAACTAATATTCATAAGCAATATTTTGACACACCAAGGCAAGTAGGCTAAGCTATCATAATCATTGCAATCTTATTTGTTGTATGTGCACACAGAATCTATACTACAAGCACAAGTAGGTATAATGATTTATAATCCTTTGTTAACAACATAAAGACTACCATAAGGCAAGCCACTTATTTATTTGAAGTCCTAAGCTTGATATGCTTTATTTCCACTTGTGATTTAAAAAGTTCTTATAGATAATTAAATAAGAGAAATAAGATAATTTTGGAAAAGTATTATTCATTTTGTTTTACATGGTATACTCATTGTGTAGTGAATTATATTCTTTAGGAAAGAGTAGATAGAACTATAGCTTGTTTATTTGAAATATAACTTTGGAGTTTGAAAAGCTGGGTATTATAGGCATGTGATTCTTATATGAAAAGTAAATCATATCTAATAATAAAATGTTCATTAGTGGAATTAATTTTTACGTGAGTATTTCTACTCTGTGGGTATCAATAAAGACTTGTTATGGAAGCCATAGTTAGGAAATTATCAAAATTGCTCTTTTCAATGTGTTATATTATTATAACATAGTGCAAATAGCTCTTATTTGAAGGGGAAAAAAATGAAAACTATAATTTTTCATAAAATTATTAAAATAGTACTATTTTAGCTATTTTATGATGAAAAAAGGCATAAAATACGAGATAATTAGAAGTTTAAAAATATTTTAAGATAAAATATCATATGTAAAAGCACATAAGTTAGAATCAAGCCATAACTTAGTTATATGGAATTTTACAATAAACTAGTGAATTATTGACTATAATACTAAAACTAACAAAATTAAAAAAAAAAAAACTAAACATGAAAAATTGAACCTAGAAAAATTACCATAGTTAAGTGAAAGTATAAGGGACTTACAATTGCAATGGTGTGAAGACAAAAGACTAGAATACCAAAATATAAAAATAAAACCAAAAATTGCCCAAAGCTTTGAACCACCACCACAATGACCACCACCACCTCCAAGAGGATGTTGGCCACCACCAAGGGAAGGAGAAAGCTCCTTATATCAGCCCCTTGCTATGTTTAGAGACCAACAAACTCTAATAGAATGACGAATGAAGGTCCTAGTGGCATATATAGTGTTTTTCACTGCTTGGTTAGTTAATTTTGTAATGATTTCATGGATAAAAAATTATAGAAATTTGCACATGTATTCCATGAATTTTAATAGGTGTCTAGTTATTTTTTCATTATTTATGGACACTTGGTTGATTTTTGGTGAATTATTTGGTTTGTTTTGATACTTTTCAAAATTATTCTAATTTTCCTATGAATTTTTCAGACCTTGTTTCCTATTTTATTGATTTTTCTAATATTTGTACTGACCATTTACATGCAAGGTGACACCTAATGTGTTGAGTAATTAATTTTTGGTGATTTATGATATTTTTTATAGGGTATTGTGTAAATTTTATGTATTATACTATATTATTTTCTTTAATTTTCAGATATAATTTATGGCTATTAGGTGAAGATAATGTCCTTTTCATGTTTTGTAAGGATGTGACATAAGTCCTTATTGATGTTTTAACCATACATTTTTACTATTTACTTATCTATTTTTCACAATTTATTAATTGCTATTTTAATTTTTACTATTGATTTTTTTACTTTTACAATAATATTTTACCTTTATGGTAAATTTTAGCATTTAAGACTTTTTAAAATCTATTTTGACTATTTTTCTTAATTTTGGTATGTTTTCTAATTTCTACCTCAATTTTAGGGTTTTTAGGCTTTCCAACTATATTATATTGCTAAATGGTGTTTAATTCTTTAAGTTAGGGTCCAATTATCCTAATGATTTGAGTAATCTTTTTTCTTGGATTGACTTTTGGTGATTTGTCAAATGGAAATCTATAGTTTTTGGTGTGTCATTACTACTTTAGAGTGAATTTAGTTGTTACTATGCCAAGTTCCTACCTAGGTTCTAATTTGGGTTTCGAGTTTGGTTTCAAGTCATGACTTCTATATTGGTGGTCCTTACAATCTATATACATATTGTAAAAATCTATAACCATAAAAGTTAAATATACATACACTTCAGTAAATATAATTTTAAATCTCTTTAAAAACCATGTAACAACAAAAGATTTTTTCTTTTTCCAAAAGATAAATATTACTTTGTTTTTGGGGGAAGTAGTTAACCTTATTGTATAAGGTGTGAACTCGGGCCCTGCTTAACTGGATAGGTTAGAGTATAAGGTCTTCCAACCCTATATCTACTCTAAAACATGTACTCTAAACTATATGTGATACATATTTCCAATATATCATGTACCCACACTATAAAAAATTATTGAATATTATTAATAAATAAATAATAACATTATATTTTTCGATTAATAAATGATTTAATAAAAATAAATAAATGAAGGAGCTTAAGCCCATAAGTCAATAATCTAAACGACTAAACGAATGCCACCTCTCTCGTTTTACGTTTTTCATTCTTTCTTTTGCTCTTGTCCATTTTCCTCTTCGGCTTATGTTTTCTATTCTTTCCCTTTATTTTTTTCTATTTGATAAGTAGTAAAATTATATAAACTTGAAATAATGAAGAGTGGACATTTTACTTTTTAATTTCACAAGTTTTGTTATAGATTCCATAGGCTTTACATACAAAGAACTTGTAACATCGCATACAGTTAACTTTTATAATATCATATAAACTTAAAATTTATATATAAAAAACACAAAATTTATAGTTTTTATAGGGCACAAGGTTATGTGGGTCTTAGAGGCAATCAAGTAGAAATTGGTTTTTCGAGTAGTTACAACTAAATTAAGATAACTAGGT
Organism: Laguncularia racemosa; assembly: GCA_037954665.1. Taxonomy (NCBI): domain Eukaryota; kingdom Viridiplantae; phylum Streptophyta; class Magnoliopsida; order Myrtales; family Combretaceae; genus Laguncularia; species Laguncularia racemosa. The sequence continues at coordinate 6,317,393 of JBBMOL010000011.1, forward strand.
CTGTTGAGTCTCAATTACATTTGCAATTTATGCAAGTCTAGTTTTTGTATCCAAAAAACTGTCAACCATATGTCTATGAAGGGTAGAGAGATTGATACTCCCTTCAATAGAAGTTCGAGCTTCTTCTTGATCCTTCTTAGTTCTAACAATCTTTCTTTCAATAAGCACTTTTTTAGAAAATACCAAAGCATTGTTCTTTTCATACTAGCAACTACCCACAACTAATGTATATACATACTTTTTAGAGTACCATGTGCAGTCTCCTCATAATCGCTCATATCTTTAGCAAAAGCACTTAAATTAATACCTTTGTATTCTAAAAATCTTATGATCAACGATCTAAAACCTAACTACTTCTCTTTTTCACATTAGGCATAAAGTTGAGCGAAACATAAGAAACATAAATATGCTTCCTTTTAATGATAGATGCCAACAAGCGTGCATCTGGCACAATATAGATGTTTTAATTTGGGTACACAAATTTATACATTTGAGAAGAAAATGATGCAATATCTTTATCTTGAAAGGATAGACAATATTCAATCTATGCTTGGCCAACTCAATGATAATATTTGTCCCTAAAATAATCATGCGAGCATCCTCAACTAATTTGAAATTATAGGATATAGAACCACTATTCTCCAAATTGAAACACAAGGATATATCCTCCTTTGTGATTACCACTTTGTTAACACCAATTTTACTAACCAAAATTTTGTTATTTCAGTAAGAGTATTCAAAAGCAAGAATTCCACAAAGCACTTTCATCAACAATTTAAAACAATTCTTTCTAACTAAACAAACAACCTCCTAACCAACATTTCTAAACCATATAGCTAAACCCATAGCCATAGCCTTAAAGAATTCAAAGTTAACAAAATAGCTTTCTAGAACAGGTGTTTTATGAAAATCTTCTAAAGTTAGAGCACTCAACTCTAACAAAGTAATAGAAAGCAATTGGGTAGAAGTTACTAAGTTTTGTTATTTAGGGCTTTCAAACATGATGTTTGTGCCCAATCCACAATTTAACGATTAATCAAGTATAACTTTAGAGGCTTTCCTCTTTCCTTTGTCCACTATTGTAGTAGTAGCCATTTTGCTTGAAAGTCAAGCAAATTTACATCCAATTTTCTCTTCAAAATAAACATACTTTTTCTTGCTTGAGGGTTAGAGAGAATGGGGGGGATTGGAGGGTGTGGTGTAGGCAAAGGGGGGAGTAACTTTCTTTATTACAAATTTAAATAGAGAAAACACATAACCAAAAAGAATGATTTCTTGGGAATGAAATGATATGATGTATGGGATAGATCAAATTTAATTTAGGCAATTAAGGTACTTGTATTAAAATAAATATCAAGATAAGAGAACAAGAATTTTATTTAAAATGGAAAAAAAAAACCTTGAATTATTTTTGAATAAATAAAATCTTTTTTTTAAGAGTTATTGTAAATATGTCTACAATTCGCAAATTAGTTGAAACAAAATTTATAGATACGTTTCCATTATTCACATGATCTCTAATGAATGGTGTCTGATTTCTTTGTGCTTAGTGCATGATGTATGTACTAAATGTTTAGAAATAATTATCACACTTTGATTATCATAAAGAGTTGGTATATTATCAGTTTTTAAATTATAATCACTAATTTGTGCTACATATTTCCTAAAGATATAAATTCAACATATGCTATTGGTAGAGTCATTGCATTTTGCTTCTTTGAGGACCATCAAATTAACATGTTACCCATAAATTGATAAGTTCCTGATGCACTTTTTTTATCTACTTGGCATCCTATGCAATCCATGTTAGGATCTACGCACAATAACGAAGTAAAGTGTAAAATGAAAAAAAGGGAGAAATCGAAACACGAGATTTTATCCTAGTTCACCCTTAAACTAGAATTACGTCCAGCAGAAGATTCCACTATAACTAGCACCTCATGTCTCCCGTTACATCACTCAATTACAAGTGAAAAAGAAAATATATAGTAACATCTATTTATGTGCCTAAGCCCAAACTGCTAATGAGTGAGACCTACATGCTTTCCTATCATAGGAGAGTATGAGCTACATCCCAACATTTTCCCACTTGGTGAATACTTCCCATGCTTTTTTAAACCTAACATAGTTGTACACCATTCAAACTTTTCCGCACCATTGCCTTGGTTAAAAAATCTACACTATTCACTTGTGTGTCAACTTTTTCCAACATTATAACTTTCTATTCTACTTTCTCTCAAATGAAGTGATATTGTATATCAATGTGCTTTGTTCTTGCATGAAAACCAGGATTTTTAGCAAAAAATATAGCACTTTGGCCATCACACCTAATCTTCACTCCTCCTTATGTAAAACCTAGCTCTCTACATAATCTGCTTATCCAGATCACTTCCTTAATAGTATGAGTAAGAGCCATGTATTCTACCTCGGTACTAAATAAAGCAATTATGCTCTATTTCTTGCTCATCCAACTCACAACTCCATTTAATAAGGAAATAACATAATCGCTGGCCGACCTTCTACTATCAATGTCACCTCCCCAATCAGCATCAACAAAACACTTTAGTTCTAATGCTTGCTATCCCTTTGAGCTTTTCATTCCTTCATAACATAACTCAAAATCAAATGTACTACAAAGATAACGAAGCACCCTCTTTGCAGCTATCCAATGCTTTTTTCCTAGATTGGACATATATCTGCTCAATATTCCCATTGCTTGAGCAATATCTGGACAAGTATACACCATGGCATATATTGAGCTCCTTATTGCACTTGCATATGGAACTGCTGCCATCTCTTCAATTTCCTCTTCAGTCTTAGGACACTAAAATGTTGATAACTTGGAACTTGTGGACATAAGGGTCTTTACTAGCTTACAATCTATCATATTGAATTTTTTTAACACATCTTCAACATATTTCTTCTGACTTAACCACAACTTTCCATTCTCTCGCTCCCTTTTTATCTGCATGCCCAAAATGAAGTTTGTTGGGCTTAGATCTTTCATCTCAAACTCTTTTGCCAATAGTCCCTTCATAAAGCTGATGATACTCATACTATTCCTAACTAGCAACATATCATCAACATATAAGGTTAAAATAACAAAATCATCATCTAATCTCTTCACATAGACACAATGATCATTATCACAGCGTACAAAGCCAAGCTTCAAGGCATAGGAGTTAAACTTCCGATACCACATTCTTGGAGATTGTTTCAAGCCATATAAAGACTTGTTCAGTTTGCAAATGAAATCTTCTTTTCCCTTGACCACAAACCCATCTAGTTGCTTCATGTAAATATCCTCCTTTAAGTCACCATGTAGGAAAGCTGTTTTTACATCGAGCTGCTCTATCTCTAGATTGTATGCAGCTACTATAGATAAAAAAAGTCATATAGAATTTACTTTAGCAATAGGAGAAAAAATCTCAACATAACCGACTCCCTCTATCTATAAATATCACTTCGCAACTAGACAAGCTTTATATCGTTCCATATCTCCATCTGTGGATATCTTCTTCTTAAATACCCATTTACAACCAATTGTGGCCCAATCTATAGGTAATTTTATCAAATTCCATGTTTTGTTTTTACCCAATGAGTCCATCTCATCTATCATGGCTTTCTCCCACTGTTTGGCATCTTCTGCACTTCTTGCCACCTTAACATTATTTGGATCATCACCTGTAATAGTTAGAGCACAATTTTCATTACTGGCAAATAAAGTATACTTCTCAAGTGGTCTTCTCTACCGTATGGACCTCCTTAAGGCCGGTTCAAGTGGTGCTTCAACTTTAAACTCACTAGTAAAGTCTACAATATCATCCTCTACATCAAGCTCATCAACTTCAGAATATGAATTTTCTATTTCAACCTATGTAACCTCTATCTTTCCCTGCAAACCAACATCTAACTCAACCGTTTGTAGTTCTTCAGTAGCCTGTGAAATAATTTGATTTATTATAGATTCTCTAAATACCACATCTTTATTGTAAATAATACGTTTAGTATCAGGATTCCACAGCTTATACCCTTTAATACCATCTTTGTACCTAATGAAGATGCACTTCTCTGACTTGCTTTCAAGCTTATTCCTCTTTTCCTTAGGCACATGCACATAGGCTTCACAGCCAAATACTCTAACATGGGAAATGTCTAGATTCTTCTCGAATAGCACCTCAAACAGTGTCTGATCCTTCAAAGCTGATGTAGGAGACCTATTCTTTAGATAACACGCAGTAGCCACTGCTTCTGCCCAAAATTCAATTGCTAAGTTTGCACCACTTAACATATTCTTTGCTTTCTCCATGAGGGATCAATTAAGTCTCTCTACCACCCCATTCTGTTGAGGTGAATATGGTGTGGTTTTCTGCCTTGCTATGCCATTGGTTGCATAGAATTGATCAAATTTCGTTGAACAAAATTCCCCTCCATTGTTAGTCTGCAACACTTTAATCTTTCTATCAAATTGATTTTTCGTGAAAGCTTTGAATATACGAAATTTTTCTAACACATCATCCTTTCTCTACAAGAAATATATCCATACATATCTAGAAAAATCATTAGTAAAAGAAACATAATACCTTGATTTTCTAAACGGAGCTACAAGTGTAGGACCAAAAACGTCACTATGGATTAAATCCAAAATCCCTTTTGCTCTCCCTCCTATGGATTCAAAAGCTACCCGATTCTATTTTTCATGTAGACAATATTCACAAAATCTAAAACTCATAGAACAGCTTGGGATTTCATCCGCCATCTTCTTTAAAGTAAGGGTCACCAATCCTTTCTCACCAATATGACCCAATCTCCGATGCCACAACATTATGGGATCTTCTTTCACCTGCTCTATGCTATAACTTTCACCTGCTTCCTAGCAATTTCCACAACTTTCCACACCGTTCACCTCTAGCAATCACCATAGATCCATGAATTAACTTGCATTAATACTTATTGCTAATGAAAGTAATACTAACATCTGTCATAGTTCCCACATAAATAAGATTCCTAGTAAGACTAAGAATATGCATCACATCCGAAAGATTCTTGATTTTCCCATCCTTCATCTTTAGCTTTACCTTTCCACGATTGATAATATCAAGCATCAAATCATCTCCCATTTGCACTGTGCCTCCTTAATATGGCTCACAACAACATAACCAATCTTTATGAGGCGTCATGTGAAAAGTTGCTCTAGTATCAATTATCCACACACTGCGATCAACTTGAGATGAGCTGCAAATGAGATACATGTCTCCTGCACTACTGTCATCATCTTTCTTTGTATTAGATGATGATGCAACATCTTGCTTCTTTAGACCCACGCTTCTACTTCTACAATCCTTCTTCACGTGTCCAGTTTTTCCACACTTCTAAAACTTTATTTTAGATCAATCATGACTTTTAGATCTTCCTCTAAACTTATTCCTACTAACAAATCTAGATTTGGATCGTTCACTATTCCTGCCTCTTACGAAAAGAGCATCATTCGTTGCATTATTAGAACTTGTTCTTCTCATCTCCTCAAACAATAAAGCAAACACGACATTCTCAAACGACAGCGCACTAACACTAGTGCTGATCGAAACAATTATATGTTCCCATGAATTAAGCAGTGAACACAGTAGAGTACATGCTTTATCCTCCTCATCTAGATTAACATCAGTAGACATAAGCTACCCACAAATAGTATTAAACTCATTTAAGTGTGCAGAAAAAGAATCACCTTCAGTTATCCGAAGGTTATACAATCGCTTTCATAGAAACAACCTATTCACGAGCAATTTGCTCTAATAAAGGCTTCCTAACTTAATCCAGAGATCCTTCACTGTCTTCTCAATGGTCATGTTCACCAAGACGTTATCAACGAGACATAGCCAAATCAGGCTTCAGGCTTTTCGATTGCCACACCTTCAATTCAGTGGATGTGAACGCAACCTCCTCCTCCTTCGCCTTCTCCTTGGCAATTAACTTAGGTTTATCTTCTTCAATCACGTACCACAGATCTCTATCCACGAGCAAAGCCTCCATCTTCAACTTCCATAACGCGAAACCCTTTCCTCCAAACTTCTCCACTTCAATCCGTGATTGACTAGCCAACATCTTCCTAAGATTCGATTTTTCGGATCTCTCTTCACTAAGAAAATCCTAATCTCAAACTGTGCTCTGATACTAGATGTTAGGATCTGTGCACAATAATGAAGTAAAGTGTGAAAGGAAAAAAAATGGAGAAATCGAAACACGAGATTTTATCCTAGTTCACCCTTAAACTAGGACTACATCCAGTAGAGGATTCCACTATAATTAGCATCTCATTACATTACTGGATTACAAGCTAAAAAGAGAATATATAATAACAGCTATTCATGAGCTCAAGCCCAAACTGCTAATGAGCAAGACCTACGTGCTTTCCTACCGTAGAGTATTAGCCACACCCCAACAATCCATATTTAAATATCCTTTAAGACCAAAACTTGAATTTTTGAGATACCAAAGCCGCAAATTTTTAATATGAACTAGATATTTAAAAATTCTTTTAACTGTACTTAGATGAGAATACTTAGGATCCAATTGATAATGTGCACATAAACATACACTAAAGTGTATATCTAGCCTTGATGCAATAAGTTAAATGAGAGATCTAATCATACCTCTATTGGTCTTTTGACATACTATTTTACCATTTTTATTTTTGTGTACTTTTACTCCCATAGATCTAGCAACAAACTTAGAATTCTCTATGTTATACTTTTTCAACATTTGTGAGGCATATTTCATTTGATGTATAAACGTCCCTTCTAGTGTTTGTTTAATTTGTAGTCATAAGAAGAAAGTTAATTCTCCCATAAGGCTCAGCTCAAATTTTATCTTCATGAGTTGTGTAAATTCCTTGCACATGCTATCATTAGTTAATCCAAAAACAATGTCATCAACATATATTTGAAAAATCAAAAGATTATTATTCTTATTTTTAGTATATAAGGTTGTATCTATTGTTCCTCTTATGAATCCATTATTAATTAAAAACTTATTGAACCTATCATACCAAGCTCTAGGAGCTTGTTTTGATTCATATAAAGCTTTATTCAACTTGAAAACATGCTCAGGATTTTCTTCATCTTCAAAACCAAATGGTTGTTTAACATAAACTTCCTCTTTTATGTATCCATTCAAGAATTCACTTCTTATGTCCATTTGATAAAGCTTAAAGTTTTTGTAACACATATATGCTAATAAAAGTCATGTAGCTTCAAGCCTAGCTATTGAAGCATAAGGCTCTTCATAATCTATACTTTTTTTCCTAAGTGTATCCTTGAACTATAAGCCTTGCCTTTTTTTGCAAACTTCTCTATTTTCATTTAGTTTATTCTTGAATACCCATTTAATGCCAATTATTGATTTTTGAGAAACTAGTTCCCATACATTATTTGATACATGAAAATTTTAATTAATTAATTATTTATTTATTAAGATATATGTTATCACAAGGAATAAAGGACGAGGATAGGAATTTTATAAAAATGCAAGGGGCAATTTGGACATTTCACACATAAAATATAAATACTTCAAATTAACCTAGAGAGCTTCCTTTGTCATTCAAGCAATGAAACATAATTCGTAGAGGATAGAAGCTCTCTACAAAAAACCCTAAGAAGACAATAGGAAAAAGGAGCGATTAAACTCCAAAGACAAAAGGGTAAGGAATTCCATACTAAATTCAATTTGGGATTTATGGAATTTGTAGTTTATGAGCGTCATTTGTTCATACAGAAAATGAAGTGCATGAAGGGACAATATGAGAATGGAGAATCAACGACCCGAGATTTACGATTTGTGGAATTTGAAGTAAGTATGCAAATCTATGTAATTTAATTGTAATTATGTATTTTAGAGACTTAATTGAGCTTAGGAATATATATGATTGAGTTTTGGAGGAATTAAAGTAAAAGAATTAGGGTTTGTAGATATTGTTGAGGGTAACATAGCCTACCAACATGAGATTTGCGATTTGTGGAATTTGAAGTAAGTATGCAAATCAATGTAATTTAATTGTAATTACGTATTTTAGAGACTTAATTGAGCTTAGGAATATATAGGATTGAGTTTTGGAGGAATTGAAGTAAAAGAATTAGGGTTTGTAGAGATTGTCGAAGGTAACATGGCCTAATGAGCCGAGATTTGTGATTTGAGGAATTTGAAGTAATTATGCAAATCTATGTAATTTAATTGTAAATACGTATTTTAGAGACTTAATTAAGCTTAGGAATATAGGATTGAGTTTTGGAGGAATTGAAGTAAAAGAATTAGGGTTCGTAGAGATTGTTGATGGTAACATAGCCTACCAACACAGTTGTCTTTCGACCATATTGAAATGGAAAGGTACACCAAGAGATACACGACCTCCCAATACAGTCGTGTTTTGATCGTATTGAGTTAAGGGTAACATAACCTCCCCACATAGTCGTGTTTAGATCGTGTTGAGTTAAGAATAACACGGCCTCCTAACACGGTCATGTTTAGAATGTGTTGAATGAAGAAGAACACGACCTCTTAACACAGTTATGTTCCAACCATGTCGAAACCAAGTTTTACATCGAAAGATATATAACCCTTAACACGATTGTGCTTTAGCCCATGTTAAGCAACATAGTCTCCAACATGACCGTGTTGAATAAAGTATAACATAATTATATATTCATTTAACTTCAAATTAAACTAATTTCTATGCAACCTAGATAGCTAGTAAGGCCCTAGAGAAATCAAGAAATAGGATTAAGAGAAATAAAAGAATGATATTTTTAAACACCCCATTTTTGCACCAGGAGTCAATAATTTTCAATAATAATCAATTTCCAATTTTTCCTAATTTTTCCTAATTTAGCATAAAATAATAAAAATGTTCAAAAAATAAAAATAAATAGGAAAACACTTCAATTTTGAAAAATGATTTCAGAAATAGCAATAATGAATAATAAACAATTTTTACAAATTTTTGAAATTTCAAAAAATACAAAAAAATAGAAAAATCGCATTGCATATATGTAATTTGCGAAATAAATAAAATCGCGAAAGTGGGCTAGCCCAGCTGGTCCGGACCATGGCTAAGTGCGTGCGGGGGGGGGGGGGGGGGGGGGGGGGGGGGGTGCTTGGTCAGACGTTCGAATCGCGGAGGAAGCAGTTTCCGCGTTTTGCAATTTTTCGACTTATCTAGGACACGTGGTAGCATCTGATTGGCTGGAAGAAACGCACGCGCCGGGCGCGTGATCGTCTCCTACCTCGAGCCCGAGATCGCCGGCGAAGAAAAAATTCATATTTCGGCCGTTTTGATTCGATTTTTTTGCACAAATCCAACAGATCTTCAGCAAAGATAAGATAAACATTATCTAATTAAAATCAAATCGCAACAAATCGTTGGATGGGCACGAATCGGAGTTGGTTTTTCAACCGAAAATCCGATCAGCTTCAATCGGAGGAAATCCGAGCTTATCCAGCTCGATTTCAAGCGCCTATAAATAGAGGAGGAGATGAAGAAGCAAGGACACAGATCAGAATTGCGAGAGAGAGAGAAAAGAGTGTAGATCGGAGGAAACCCAAAGTTGCGACCGCCGATCGGAGTTGAGCCACCACAAGGAGACGTTCTGAGAGTAAATCGCCACCACCATCGGATTCAGCACCCTCAAGAAGCTAGGATTCGACACTTTACCCGCCGCAAAAGACCACCGAAACGCCGTGAACGAGCCAACCCCGCCGCCATGTCCGACCGATCCGACCCGACCCGATTCGACCCGACTGATCCGACCCGCGCACCGACCCGGATCCAGGTAAGTCGGATTTTCCGGATTTTTTTATTTTTTTTATTTTATTTATTTATTCCGAATTAATTAATTACTTTATTATTTGTTATTTAGTTATTTATTTATTTATTTATGTGTTATTTTTAATAAATAGGAAAATGTAGAAATTAGATTTTTCTAGAATTTAATAATGTAGAAAAATAAAAATAATAATAATAATAAATAGATAGATAAAAAAAATAAATAATAATAATAATAATAATAAAATATAGAAAAATAATAAAAAATTAGGAAAAATAAATCATAAAATTTTAGATGTCAAATAGGATAGATAATAAACAAAAATTCCCAAAAAAATCACAAAAATCACAAAAATTCCCAAAAATCACGAAAATCAACAAAAATTCCCCAAAACCACAAAAATCCCCAAAAATTCTCAGAAATCACAAAAATAACAAAAAAAATCATAAAAAGATAAATAAATAAGTTTTAGCACTTAGAAAAATCATTTTCGTCAAATAAATCAAAATTGATGTTTTCCCTATAAAATCATTTTTCAAAATAAAATCAAGCTTAGGCTTAGAATTTTAGGAAAAATCCCAAAAATGGTAAGAACATAAATCAAAAGAAATTTCAAAATTAAAATTCACTCATGCACTAAAGATTTTCAGAAAAGCGAACTACGGCTTGTTTGATCCTGAGTAGCAGGTACGTAGGCACCCATTCAGGTCAACCCATAAAATAAATGAAAAATCCTTTTTTCTGAAATAAATTCAAAGACATAATAAAAATTAATATAAACACAATGAAACACATTTCTAAAGATGAACAATTTTAGGAGATCAGGTGGTAACCGTATAGGTTTTAATAGGTTAGCCCCCGGACTTAGAAACTCTGGTTTTCCCTTTTTCTCTTCTCACAAAACCGAGAAGAGGAAATAACAACGACTAGTAGTCCAAATTAAGACTAATCCGCTCCTTTAGTCTTAATTCACTTTTTTCCCAACAACAGTTGGGTGGCGACTCCAAAAATCAAACGAAATTCCTAACCCTAGTCGAGGATCTAGATTAGATGAGCATAGGGTTTAGTTTAGATCGGATTAGGAATGGGAATTCAAAAATTAGACTCGATAGGATGGTGACTCCACTGGGGACCCATACCAGCGGGCTAGCCACCTGAATCTCTCCAACATGTTCTCTTTAAGAAAAACGTGTTTCAATCATTACTTTGTTACTAACTTTGCAGGATTTAGTTAGATTTTAGTCTCTTTATTGTCGGTGTTTTGCATGCATACATATGTTTGTGTGAGTAGATGCGGTCGAACCCAGACCGTCCTAGAAACCTAAGACGGGGAGCCATTGTGTAGGTTTCGGGCGAAGTGAGTTGATTCACCGTTCGGGACCGATTAGGCTACCCCACCCTATGCTTCGATATGGCCTGAGATCCATTTCTTTGAGAATCCGGGAGGCCATAGAGCTCGGGAACCAGTTAGAACCAACCTACTTGCATAGATAACATCGTACGAGGGTTGACAATTGGATGACAATGTAATGGTTTGTTATTTTGTCCTTGGAGTTCAGGACTATTTCCCTGTAACATTTTTATAGCACTGTTTGTAACTAGGCTCTTTCCTATTGTAATAGATGGCTAGTAGTGCAGTCGACCGCCTCCTCCGCAAAGAGATTCGGGTGTACAGACCTTTGGACCCAAAATTGGTACTGGACCACTGGTTTACCTTGTACAACCCAGAGGAGCAGGCCTTCATCCAGCGGAAGATCGGCCCCATCCTCTCACTGACTAAGAGGCGAATTTACCTATGGTCCGGGCCATGCTCCAGTTATGGGAGATCGAGCCCGCAACTTTCTTCATCGGACCGCATGAGATCACCCCAACCCTGGAGGAGTACACCCAGTTGCTACAGGCTCCAGCACTGGCTGATCAGATTTACACGCCAGACCTCGAGGCCGGGCCAGCCGGCACCTTCAGTAGACTGCTAGGCATCCGTAAGACAGCGGTCAACAAAGCCCTGACAGACTGTTATGGGTATTGCATACGAATGGATGACTTAGAAGCCTAGTTTATTGCCCAAGAAGACAATGGGGATAGAAAGGACATCCTGTGTGGAGACCCTAAGACTTACGGACAGAGAAGGGTGAACGCTTTCATCTTGACAGCCTTCGCTACCATACTGTTCCCCACCGGGACCCTCTATATTCACTACCGGGTTGCAGAGCTGGTAACCCAATTCCTGGAGGGAAGATCTTACATCCCGGCTCTACTGGCTGAACAGATCCGGAATTTGAATTTCCTTAAGAAGAAGGGCCATGGGATCCTCCACTCTAGCATCAACCTTCTACTAATATGGTTCGTAAGCCACCTCAAGTGCTTCGGGCTGAACATGGTCAGGAAAAACCCTAGCCCAACAGGTGGATCTGGTGGGTTCTTGTATAGAAAAGGTGAAGTTACCCGACGACATTACCAGCCACAGTTGGGTCGATCTGCTTAGAAGCCTTAGCGCCGAAGATATTCTATGGACAGCCAGGTGGAGTTGCTGCAATAAAATCATCTTAACCTGCAGTAATTTCCAAGCGGTGCCATTAATCGGGATCAACGGATGTATCGGATATCACCCCAACTCCGTAGTCCGCCAATTCGGTACCGTCTAAAACATAGTTTATCGGCCTTCACTCGAAGCAGTCACCTTTGAGTACCAGGATCCGAACCTGTTGGTAGCCGAGAAATTTGCTAAGCTGGCAGAGGTCAAAGCACTTTGGGAGGCCAGAATCGAAAGCCCGAATGTGGACCTCGGCGAGCTAGATGGCGAAGTGGGAAAACACCGAGCCACCAGAGAGTTTGTAATCCGTCAACTATACCAGACAGGGGAAAGAGCATACCGGGTTCCAGACGTCACCTAGCCAAGACCAGATAAGATCAATCCAGAGATAGAGATCTACCTGGAGCAGGTCAAGGCCCGGATGGAAGTATACTTCGAAGTTGCAGACTATAAGAAAAACATCTGGAAGGGACGCTTCAAGGAATCTGACCAAAGAAACAAGGCCCTGGAAGCACAATTAGAGAAGTGCCAAGCCAGAGTCAAGGAACTAGAAGCCATCATCAGTGGGAAGCCTAAGCCTCCACTACATAAGACCAAAAGAGCTAGGAAATAGAGCATTATTTGTAATCTTTCATTTTTATTGAACTCCAGAATTATTAATAAAAGTGAAGTTTTAATAATACATTGTCAATCAGTTGTCAACCCTTTTTATTTTAGCATCCGTGTGACACATGTATAGCATTTGCATACATTATACTAAAAAAGAAAAAATGCGCGCTAGGTATCAAAGATACCTCCCAAACAACCGAATCTTCCAGAAGCCCAGTTCATACCCGCTCAAAGACAAAAATGGCAAACAACGGCAATTGCAACAACACTAGCACCGACTACATTCCTACAGCCGAAGAAGAAGCACAAGCAAAAGGTGTCAAAAGCAGAATAAGGGGGAAGCTGACCGACACCCAGATGTGTATCCCACCTCTCCAACAATCTTTCCGAAGGGCAAATACCATTCAAGAGCTTCGAATAAACAAAGAGGACAACAACAAAGGGGAATCAATCTCCCGCATGTCCAACCAACATCCAGCTCTGAACAACTGGTTTTGTTGTCCTATCAATAGCACTAGGTTAGCTCAAGAGTAGAAAAAAATCATTGAACAAATTTTATTGAGACTATTTATCGAATTCCATTACAGTTTGTTTCTTTTATTATTATATATGATTTCATTTTTTATGTCACTCAGATCTCCCACCATCGAACATCAGGGATATTTCGCGCAAGTAGAACGTAAAAACGCTGATATCGTTCCCAACGCTGCTGGGTCAGTTGTTGAAGACGATATCTTAGACCACGAAATAATACAAGAAAATTGGCTAAAACATGAACAAAGCGGAATCTCGATCGACGAGCCTGTGGAGACAGTAAATCTAGGCAGCATGGAAAACCTTAAGAACCTCAAAATCGGGACCAGTTTGAGTGCCGAGCAAAAATGTGAGATAACCGAGCTATTAATCGAATATGCAGATGTGTTTGCCTGGTCATATGGTGACATGCCAGGGCTAGACCAGTCGATAGTAGTTCACAGGCTTCCCACAAGGGAAGATGTCAAACCTAAAAAACAAAAACTAAGAAGATTTAGGCCCGACATCTTGCTAAAAATCAAAGAAGAAGTCAAGAAACTACTGGAAGTAGGGTTCATCGAAGTATCCGACTACCCAGAATGGGTGGCAAATGTAGTCCCCGTTATAAAAAAGAACGGAAAAGTGCGCGTATGCGTGGACTTTCGGGACTTAAACCAAGCCACGCCAAAGGATAACTTCCCCCTAGCTCATATTGATGTTCTAGTGGATAACACCGCGGGAAACCATCTCTTCTCATTCATGGACGGTTTCTCAGGATACAATCAAATAAAAATGGCCGAGGAAGACAAGACCAAGACAACCTTCATCACAACATGGGGAACTTTCTGTTACAAAGTCATGCCCTTCGGTCTGAAAAACGCCGGGGCAACGTATCAGAGAGCCATGGTCGCCATACTTCACGACATGATGCATTGTGAGGTTGAGGTATATGTCGACGACATGATAGCCAAATCCAAAGAAGGAGAAAGCCATATAGATATCCTGAGGAAATTGTTCAAACGACTGAGGAAGTTCCAGCTTAAGTTAAACCCGGAAAAATGTACTTTCGGGGTTACAACGGGGAAATTGTTAGGGTTCGTCATCAGCCAGGAGGGCATTAAGATTGACCCTGACAAGGTAAAGTCCATATTAGAGTTACCTTCCCCACGCTCCGTTAAAGAAGTAAGAAGCTTGCTGGGGAGATTAAATTATATAGCTCGGTTTATCTCACAACTCACCGATAAATGCCGGCCGCTATTCCTTCTGTTGAAGAAGAACGCCGCAATAGAATGGGACAACGAATGTGAAGAAGCGTTCAGGACAATCAAAGACTATCTTATAAAACCTCCAGTCTTGATAGTCCCGAAACAAGGAACATCCTTATTCTTATACCTCACCATACTCCCCGAATCCATGGGATGTGTGTTGGGGCAGAAAGATGAAGAGGGAAGAGAATGTCCCATATATTATTTGAGCAAGAAGTTCACAGATGGGGAACAAAGGTACTCAGAGGTGGAGAAGACGTGTTGTGCGTTAATTTGGGTCATGCATCGACTAAGGCAATACACCCTTTACTATCATATTGAGCTGTTGACAAGACATGATCCCTTGAAATACTTGGCAGAGAAGCCAGCATTGATGGGTAGAATCTCTAAATGGCAGATGCTTCTATCCGAGTTTGACATCACGTATGTAAATCAAAACTCGATAAAGGGACAAGCCTTAGCCGATCAGTTGGCCAAACACCCTGTCGAGACAGATACCCAAGAAATACAAGTCCAATTTCCGGACGAGAACATATTAACAGTAGAAGATATGCCGGTAGAAAACTCTGGGAGAGAGCAGAATGGTGGGTGGAAACTGTTCTTCGACGGGGCTGCCAACGTATTCGGTTGTGGGGTTGGGGCAGTATTGATATCCCCAGACGGCACTCAATTCCCTGCAGCGACAAGACTTACATTTTCCTATACCAATAATATCGCGGAATATGAAGCATGTATTCTTGGCCTCAAGATGGCCTGCCAAATGGGAATCCGCGAATTAGAGGTGTACGGGGACTCGTCGCTCATCATACTACAAACAAAAGGGGAACACAAAACTAAAGACCCCAAACTGGTACCGTACCATCAACACTTGACAGAGCTGATTGAGGAGTTTAAGGCAATCACCTTCACGTACATCCCGAGAATTCAGAATCAGTTCGCAGATGCCCTAGCCACACTAGCATCCGTGATTTAAATAACAGGAGGAGCCGAAGTGCAACCGATGAAAATAGACATCGAAAGTCGGCCCGCTTATTGTTTGACAATTGAAAAGATACAAGATGATAAGCCCTGGTATCACGACATCAAGACCTTTCTCCAAGAAGGTAAATACCCCGAAATGGCCAGCAAGAATGACCAAAGAACACTCAGAAGGTTAGCAAGCCATTTCCTATTAAGTGGGTCTATACTTTACAAAAGATCACCTGACACCACCCTGTTGAGATGTGTGGACAAAGATGAAGCATGCGAACTAATGAAAGAAGTGCATGAAGGAGTATGTGGACCTCATATGAATGGCTACATGTTGGCCTGAAAAATCATGAGGTTAGGATATTATTGGTTAACCATGGAATCAGATTGCATAAAATATGTCAAGCACTGTCATCTGTGTCAAGTCTACGCAAACCGCATCAATGCTCCGCCCAACGAGCTACATTTGTTATCAGCACCATAGCCAATCTCCATGTGGGGAATCGACATAATTGGCCCTATCACTCCAACAGCATCCAACGGCCATAGATTTATACTCGTAGCGGTCGATTACTTCACCAAATGGGTAGAAGCTTCATCGTATACCAATGTCACAAAAGGGGTAATAGTCCACTTCTTAAAAAGGGACATAATAGCCCGATATGGAGTTCCTGAGTCCATCATCACCGACAACGGTACCAATCTCAACAACAAATCGATGACAAGTTTATGTCAACAATTCTACATAAACCACAGAAATTCAACTCCCTACCGACCTCAAATGAACGGGGCAGTAGAAGCAGCTAACAAGAATATTAAAAAGATCATCGAGAAAATGACAACAACTTACAAAGATTGGCATGAAATGTTACCGTTTGCTCTCATGGCTTACAGGACTTCAATAAGAACGTCTACAGGAGCTAGCCCTTACTCATTGGTATATGGTACTGAAGCAGTGCTACCAGTTGAAGTTGAGATACCATAATTCAGAATCTTATCAGAAACTCAGTTAACCGAATCAGACTGGGTAAAGAAAAGGCTTGATCAGCTGAATCTGATTGATGAAAGAAGACTTACCGCGCTATGTCATGGTCAGTGTTACCAACAGAGGATAGCCCGAGCATTCAACAAGAAGATGAGACCTCGGTACTTCAAAGAGGGCGATCTAGTGCTAAGAAAAGTTCTCCCGAACGCCCAAGACTCCAGAGGAAAATTCACTCCAAATTATGAAGGCCCGTATGTGGTGAAAAAGGTTCTGTCGGGTGGTGCTCTAATATTAACTCAGATGGATGGTCCAGAATTGAGAGACCCCATCAACACAGATGCTGTAAAGATGTACTATCCTTAGGCAAGGGAATTGAAATTTTGCCAATGTTTATGAAAGCCAATATTCGATACAAAGTTTGTTGAGTCGAGTTTCTACTTTTCTACAAGCAAAGCTAATATCCCTGAATGGTCAACAATCCCAATCAATTCTTATCACAATAAATACACCTAAACACATTACCCACCACTTTGTCAATGAAAGATAAACACTAAAATGATAATGAATCTTAATGTAATTTGTGATATAATTTTGTCTACTCCTAAGCATTAAAAACTGAGCGCATTATTAGGATAACATTACCGTCGAAAGAGCTTTGTGCATAAAGAAAAGAGGCACATCAAGATTTTCAATTCAGTGTCAAGATAAGAAGAAAAGAAGCAGGAGCAAACCAACACGAAGGCTCAGTTGTTTGGTTGCTATCCGAGATAAACTGGCAAGCATATTAAAATAGATAACTATCATCATATCATGAAAGGCATCACATCATCTAGCCTAGTAAGAAGCATGTTCAAAAGTACCAGATGAGTCAACTCATAATGAAGCACGTGTCTAGACATTTCCTTTAATAGGGTTAGTCAGCCCAATATGGGCACTTTCCCGAAAAAACCTGTTCTCAGGGTCAGCTCATAAGGGCACCTTTTGAGACAGTCCTATTTTAGGTTAGTCAGCTCTTGGGGCACTTTCCTAAAAATCCATCTAAGGGTTAGTCAGCCCAATATGGGCACTTTCCCGAAAAAAAAAAAAAAAAAAACTGTTCTCAGGGTCAGCTCATAAGGGCACCTTTTGAGACAGTCCTATTTTAGGTTAGTCAGCTCTTGGGGCACTTTCCTAAAAATCCATCTAAGGGTTAGTCAGCTCAATATGGGCACTTTCCCAAAAAAAACCCGTTCTCAGGGTCAGCTCATAAGGGCACCTTTTGAGAAAGTTCTATTTTAGGTTAGTCAGCTCTTGGGGCACTTTCCTAAAAATCAATCCAAGGGTTAGTCAGCCCAATATGGGCACTTTCCCGAAAAAACCTGTTCTCAGGGTCAGCTCATAAGGGCACCTTTTGAGACAGTTCTATTTAAGGTTAGTCAGCCCAAGATGGGCACTTTCCTAAGAATTTTATCAAAGGTTAGTCAGCCCAATATGGGCACTTTCCTAAAAATTCGTTCTCAAGGTCAGCTCATAAGGGCACCTTTTGAGACACTACCACAGGTTAGTCAGCTCAAGATGGGCACTTTCCTAAAATCTATTTTAAGGTTAGTCAGCCCAATATGGGCACTTACCTAGATTCTCCCGATCAGTCAGCTCTTGGGGCACTTTTCGGAAACATCCTTCCCAAACAGTTGCTAGTCTAACAAGACGCTTCTGTCGACAGGTAGCCAGCTCATAAGGGCGCTTCCTAAGTAGATTTTCTTTCCAAGGTTGCAAGTCTGATAAGACGCTTCCTATCATCATTTCTCATACATTCCTACTCAACGCTTGAGATATGTCCTGTCGCCAATTAGTTAGCCCATAAAGCACTTTTTGAAGAGGGAACATTACCTTGAATTGTTAGGAACATCTTCAACCGTAGGATTATCAGCTCTTGGGGCATTTTCCTACTAAAACCTAATTCAAGAGGTCAAAAATGGCGTCTTTTGTTTGTCTTTGTAGTTAAGTTTTTCAAACTTTACCACAAAGAGGGGCAGCTGTAAACACCCCATTTTTGCCCTAGGAGTCAATAATTTTCAATAATAATCAATTTCCAATTTTTCCTAATTTTTCCTAATTTAGCATAAAATAATAAAAATGTTCAAAAAATAAAAATAAATAGGAAAACACTTCAATTTTGAAAAATGATTTCAGAAATAGCAATAATGAATAATAAACAATTTTTACAAATTTTTGAAATTTCAAAAAATACAAAAAAATAGAAAAATCGCATTGCATATATGTAATTTGCGAAATAAATAAAATCGCGAAAGTGGGCTAGCCCAGCTGGTCCAGACCATGGCTAAGTGCGCGCGCGCGGGGGGGGGGGGGGGGGGGGGGGGGGCGCGGGGCTTGGTCAGACGTTCGAATCGCGGAGGAAGCAGTTTCCGCGTTTTGCAATTTTTCGACTTATCCAGGACACATGGCAGCATCTGATTGGCTGGAAGAAACGCACGCGCCGGGCGCGTGATCGTCTCCTACCTCGAGCCCGAGATCGCCGGCGAAGAAAAAAATCGTATTTCGGCCGTTTTGATTCGATTTTTTTGCACAAATCCAACAGATCTTCAACAAAGATAAGATAAACATTATCTAATTAAAATCAAATCGCAACAAATCGTTGGATGGGCACGAATCGGAGTTGGTTTTTCAACCGAAAATCCGATCAGCTTCAATCGGAGGAAATCCGAGCTTATCCAGCTCGATTTCAAGCGCCTATAAATAGAGGAGGAGATGAAGAAGCAAGGACACAGATCAGAATTGCGAGAGAGAGAGAAAAGAGTGTAGATCGGAGGAAACCCAAAGTTGCGACCGCCGATCGGAGTTGAGCCACCACAAGGAGACGTTCTGAGAGTAAATCGCCACCACCATCGGATTCAGCACCCTCAAGAAGCTAGGATTCGACACTTTACCCGCCGCAAAAGACCACCGAAACGCCGTGAACGAGCCAACCCCGCCGCCGTGTCCGACCGATCCGACCCGACCCGATTCGACCCGACTGATCCGACCCGCGCACCGTCCCGGATCCAGGTAAGTCGGATTTTCCGGATTTTTTTATTATTTTATTTTATTTATTTATTCCGAATTAATTAATTAATTAATTATTTGTTATTTAGTTATTTATTTATTTATTTATTTATTTATGTGTTAATTTTAATAAATAGGAAAATGTAGAAATTAGATTTTTCTAGAATTTAATAATGTAGAAAAATAAAATAATAATAATAATAAATAGATAGATAAAAAAATAAAAAATAAAAAAATAATAATAAAAAATATAGAAAAATAATAAAAAATTAGGAAAAATAAATCATAAAATTTTAGATGTCAAATAGGATAGATAATAAACAAAAATTCCCAAAAAAATCACAAAAATCACAAAAATTCCCAAAAATCACGAAAATCAACAAAAATTCCCAAAAACCACAAAAATCCCCAAAAATTCTCAGAAATCACAAAAATAACAAAAAAAATCATAAAAGTCATAAAAAATCATAAAAAGATAAATAAATAAGTTTTAGCACTTAGAAAAATCATTTTCGTCAAATAAATCAAAATTGATGTTTTCCCTATAAAATCATTTTTCAAAATAAAATCAAGCTTAGGCTTAGAGTTTTAGGAAAAATCCCAAAAATGGTAAGAACATAAATCAAAAGAAATTTCAAAATTAAAATTCACTCATGCACTAAAGATTTTCAGAAAAGCGAACTACGGCTTGTTTGATCCTGAGTAGCAAGTACGTAGGCACCCATTCGGGTCAACCCATAAAATAAATGAAAAATCCTTTTTTTCTGAAATAAATTCAAAGACATAATAAAAATTAATAGAAACACAATGAAACACATTTCTAAAGATGAACAATTTTAGGAGATCAGGTGGTAACCGTATAGGTTTTAATAGGTTAGCCCCCGGACTTAGAAACTCTGGTTTTCCCTTTTTCTCTTCTCACAAAAACGAGAAGAGGAAATAACAACGACTAGTAGTCCAAATTAAGACTAATCCGCTCCTTTAGTCTTAATTCACTTTTTTCCCAACAACAGTTGGGTGGCGACTCAAAAAATCAAACGAAATTCCTAACCCAAGTCGAGGATCTAGATTAGATGAGCATAGGGTTTAGTTTAGATCGGATTGGGAATGGGAATTCAAAAATTAGACTCGACAATATTGATTGTAGATTAAGTGCCATGAAGAGTTTGTTGATGTGTACAGATTTCCAATTAGATTAAGTCTAAGACAGGGAAGTGCTTAAGGCTAGGATTCAAGGTATGTGTAACTTGTGTTGTTCTATGTTTACTCAAGTTAGTCTATGTGTTGAAATTGATTAAGTTGAATGATTTGGCTTAAGTGTTTAAGTTGTATGCTATATGTGTTTAGCTCAGCCTAAGGGCCCATAGTGGCAGATCCTTAGGGAGTACCCTAATGATTCTTATGTGATGTTGTACCTAGTAAAGTCGTGCTTGTAAATGATCTGGGTTGAATGTTGATTAAATTGTTAAGTGTACATGAGTGTAGGGCTTGTAATGGCAGTTCCCATAATCAGGTTTAAGTGTATATGGGTGTGGGTGGGGCCCATAATGGTAGTTCTCATCACCAAGTTTAAGGTTTAAGTGTACATGGGTGTAGGGCCTATAGTGGCAATTCCTATCACCAAGTTTAAGGATTAAGGGATCATGGGTGTAGGGCCCCGTAGTGATAGTTCCCATCACTCAGTTATGCTCTAATGTGTTAAGTGTGTTAAGGAGGTCATGAGTACCCTATTGTTTACTTATGGACATAAATTGTATTAAAAAATGGTTGTCTGTGTTTAAGTTTTGCATGATGTATGTGATACTTGTTTATGTTTGTTCATGCGTATGTGTTTGTGTTATACGTATTGGGCATTAGCTCACCCTTTAGGGAATCACTTTTAGATACATGTGTTGAGGGAGATGAGAACCTAGAAAATAACTTGGGTTTTAGTGAACTACAGAAAGAGGAAGATGAAGATTACCATTACTATTATGGTGATTAGGTTTTGGGAGAATTACATTATTGGACTGTGATAGACATTATCTTTTGAAAATGTTATTTTGATGTTTAAAGACTTCCACTGCGTTAGATATTTGATATGATTTAAGTTATTATTTGAAACTTTGGAGATATATGAAATGTTTTTATATAGGAGTTACTGAGTAAAAAGTATCAGAGTTGTTTCAGAGCCTTAACATGTTCTTGTAAGATAAGGACACAAAGCGGGCAGTAGCACGACCTAAGGTTTCAGGGTGTTACACATTATTTATTTTATATTGTCTTAATTCTTCTTACTTTGATTCTATCCAATTTTCATCATTTAAAACTTCTTCAACTGATTTAGGCTCTATCTTAAACAAAAGAGCAATTTGAGATTCAATTTTCTTATGTTTTGTTTTGGTTTTTAATTTCTCATAAGGATCTTTTATAACTTGATTAATAAGATGACAAGCTTTACTTCTAATATAACAAGTTAAAGAAATACTCCTTGGTTTATATGAAGAGGCAAGTGGGTCTTTGCTAGTTTCTCCCCCTATCTCCATGCTTCTATCAGCTTTTGTGGAGTTTTGTATGCTTTTGTCTTTTTCCATGCTTCTATCAACTTCTATTGTCTTTTTTGTTTCCTTGCTTCTGTTTGCTTCTACTAGTTCCTTCTCTTTTTCTTCAAAAGTTCCTTGGTTGCTATTAACAACTTATCATTTTTAGGTTCCACTTCCTTTATTGGTAATTCGTCTTCATCTAAAAGTCTTTCTTCTTTGACTTCATCATCAAATTTCACATGAATTGATTCAACTATTGCATTTGTGTTTTTGTTGAATACTGGTATGCTTTGCTTGTAGATGAATATCTTAGGAATATGGCTTCATCTACTTTTGCATCAAAATTTCCCAAATTCTCATTTCATTTTCTTAACATAAAGCATTTGCATCTAAAAATAGGATACATTAAACTTCCTATTCTTATACAATTCATAAGGAGTCTTATCCATCATAGGTCTAATGTAGACTCAATTGATTATATAACAAGTAGTATTCATTGTTTCTACCTAAAAGTATCTTGCTATTCCACATTCATTCATCATAGTTCTTATCATTTCTTGTATTGTCTCATTTTTTCTTTCAACTATACCATTATGTTGAGGTGTGTATGAAGCTAAGAAGTTATGGCTGATCCTATATTCTTCGCAGTATGCCATGAACTCCAAATTCTCAAACACTCTTCCATGATTTGTGCAAATGGTTTTGATGTTTCTTTCATTTTCCATTTCAATCTTCTTGGCTAACTTTATAAATTCTTAAAAAATATCACTCTTACGTGCCAAGAAAATTACCCATGTAAAATGAGAGAAATCATCGTTGATAGCTAAACCATATTTCCTCCCTCCTAGGCTATGAATCTTAGTTAAACTAAAGATATCTGTGTGAATCAAGTTTAAGGGCTTACTTATACTCACATGTGATGGGTGTCGAATCCAACAAAAATAAAACCTACTCCTAGATAATTATATGATTTGCATATAGTGGTGAGTAGGGTCGAATCCACAGAGATTGGTTAAACTTATTTCTATTCAAGGAGAATAAAAGGAAAAGGAAAATGGGGTGGGTGGGGGGGGGGGGGGGGGGGGGGTTGGTTTGTGAATTGAACAAAGTTAAAACAAGTTAAGAAAGTTGTATATTGATAAAAAGCCTAGCCAAAGGAATCAAGATGGTTTAATTCTAGGAATTGATCATCGATGCAAATGTTTTCTATTCTTAGTTCTAGATAAATTGGTTATGGTTATTAACAAGCTCTAACAACCTATCTCTCCTTACTTCCTCGATAACCTCAGACAAGCGCTTTGAATTATTTCTCTTATTGATTAAACAACCCTAGACAAGCGCTTAGGATTTAATCTATCAATAGCATTAAGATCTAGAGAGACCACCAATTCATGCCAGTAGATTATAAGATAACCTATTTAAACATGATCACACACCTCCATAACATGAATTCGATCATCTCTTTTATAACCAAACATGTTATTGCGTCACTAAGACTAGAACAATCAAACAATTACGGATTTGACGTGCTAGTTGACAATATATTAACTTGCTAATTGAGTAGAAGAGCTCTATTCATACCAATCAACAAAGATAATAATGACAAAACGATTAGAAGATATATGAATACCCGGAAGCAAAGAATAGAATAAATACAAGTCAATTAGACCTCACAATTCGTGGAGAATTAAACACCTATGACCCTTTGGCTAGAAAAGTAGCTTAGCTACACATGTTCATCAATAAAACGAAAATAAAAGATAGAAACATAATGAACCCGGTTGCTTGCTCTGCCCCCGCGTTTCCTTCTTCAAGATCCAAGATTCCAAGATCAAAAGTTCAAAAGTTGTCCTAACCCTCTAGGGTTGGCTCTATTTATATTATTAGATGGATAGCATGTGATCTTTTGCTAGCAAGATACGAAAATATCTTTCCTTTTCCAAGTAGATTTCGAGAAGTGAGGATTCGTCTGCCTGGCACGCCCCACCATACGGCCGTAGGTCAATCCGTGCCATCCTCTATGCATATTCTTCAAGTCTTCAACCGCGCCCAGTGTGAACCACGGTTACACACACGGCCAGATTTAAAACCGTGCCTTCATCTGTGCATAATCTTCAAGTCTTCATCCGTGTCCAGTGTGTACCACGGTTACACCCACGGCTAGATTTCAAGCCGTGCCTTCATCTGGTTGATGTTCCACACTTTCTTCTCCTTGGCACACCTAGCTTTCACCACGGCTCCAAGCACGGTTTATCCCACGGCTTCCACCACGGCCGTGCCTTAAGCCGTGTCTCTCTCTGTTGTAAGTCCTCATTTTCGCCTTCTTGTCCAGTGTGTAACATGGTTTGAACCTTGGCCGTGCCTCAAACCGTGCTTCCTCCGGTGGTGTAATTCCTTGTCTTGATCCAAGTTGTAGATGACTTCTCTAAAATACTTGAATTAGCATCATTGACTCCATTTAACCTGATTTATCACGATGATAGAATTAAAGTACCATTTCCTTATGATTTCTATAAAATCAATAATAATTTAACACAATTTATACTATAAAGATTGAGTATAAAATGGCTCTATCAACATGTTTCTTTGATTTGGAGGGGCTTTTTAACTATTTGTTCAAAGCACAACTTTTGCAAAAGATATTTTCACTTAAAGAAAATTTAGTGGCCCTCTTATAATTTTTTTTTTCAAATGAGAAATTTACATGTCTAAGCCCTTTGTGCTAGCTAAGAGCATCTTGGTTTATAGAAATAAAACAATTTTCATGTTTTGGATCTAAAATTTCATATGAAATTATGTAAATATTTCTTAATTGAACACCCATAAAAACTTCCTTTTTGGTTTTTCCATTGAAGCCTGTGTACCGATCTTTCTCAAAAAGAATTCTATGACCTTTATCACACAACTAGCTAATACTGAGAAGGTTGTGTTTCAAACCATGAACTAACAACACATTATTATGAGTTACCAATGTTTCCAATCTTAACTATTTTTCCTTTCTTGTTATCGCCAAATGTAACATATCCACTATCTATTTCTTTTGAACTTGTTAATCTCAAGACATTATTAGTCATATGTTTAGAACAACTGGTATTTAGATACCATTTTCCTTCATTTCATGTCTTAAGTTCCTACAACACAAAGAGATAGATTGTTTTGTTTTAGGAACCTAAATCCACTTGTGCTCCTTTCATGAAGAATTCTTTTTATTTCTAGTATTCCTTATCTAATAATTAAACACTTCATTATACCAACAAATTGAGGCAATATGTCCATAAATTCCACAACAATAACACTTTATTTCTAAAGAGATTAAAATTTCTTCTTATATATCTATTTTGTTGACTTCTACTTACTCTCTTTTTATTACTTTCCTGATTCTATGTGCTTCTACTTGATTCTCCTTTATATATCTTCTTTTAACCTGGTTCTTCCACTTTTTATTTTTCTTTATCCTAAGTAATCTTAGCATCATTATTTAGTTGACTCATTTTGTTCTTTCAATACTCGATTTTCTTCTGACAAATTTTTATTCTCATTTTCTAGTTCTTTAATTTCTTTTGATACTTGGCTACAAAGTCTAAAAGCTCACCATAATTATCAAGCAATTCATCCAGAGTTTTCAAAACATATCTCTACATCTGTGTCTACCATTAAATAGATGTTTGGAGTTTCTTCTGATTCTATTTAATGTCACTCTATGTTGCCATCATTGCTTTCTCTTTATTACCCTAAAGAAACTTTTCAAACTTTAGACATTCATATTTGTAATGTTCAGCTTTGTTGCAGTCATGATAGATAGGCTCTTTCTTTTCTTCTTTTAGTTCTTTATTCTTATTGGATTTTGAATCACTTCTTCCTTCTTTCTTAGATGAATTCCTTTTATAATT
The DNA here is from genome assembly GCA_037954665.1 of Laguncularia racemosa. Taxonomy (NCBI): domain Eukaryota; kingdom Viridiplantae; phylum Streptophyta; class Magnoliopsida; order Myrtales; family Combretaceae; genus Laguncularia; species Laguncularia racemosa. The sequence continues at coordinate 6,343,536 of JBBMOL010000011.1, forward strand.
CCTATTTTTCTTGTAGAATTTTTGAAACTTTCTTATAACTAGAACAAGCTCATCATCATCATCATCATCGAAAATTTCTAATTCTATGGATTTAAATGTTAAATTCTTTTTATTTCCTTCTTTAGAAACTTTTATTTCTATTTCACAAGACATAAGAGAAGATAACAAATTATCTAAAGAAAACGTACTCAAATCTATTGCTTCTTCTATAGCTACTCTTTTTTTTTCATCCCATGAATAAGGTAATGATCTTAGATTTTTCTTACCAATTTTGCATATATTATGGTTTGTTTAAGTGATTTTGATTCTTTAACTATATCATTGAATCTATCATACATTTATTGAACTTTCTCACCTTGATTCGTTTAAAACAATTCATAATCTTGGATAAGGATATCTTTCTTACTTTCCTTGACTCATGAATCACCTTCATGTGTTGCAATGAGTCTATTCCAAATTTGTTTTCTACTTGTGCACATTGAGACTCTATTGAATTATGATGAACTTAGAGCACATAACAGCATACATTTGGCGTTGTAATTGAGAGAAATCTTCTTATTGTCATCTATTGTGTAAGCATCTTCTTTCTTTGTTTCTCCAATTGTTGGTTCTATCAAGATACAATCTCCTCTCATAATAATTGGCCATACATTAGGTTCCATAGATTAGATTAAGGTTGCCATCCTACACTTCCAATATGCAAAATTAATTCCATCAAATAAAGGTGGATATGTCGTGAATTAACCTTCTAGAAGACATGCACAATTGGTTGCCATTGATCTTTAGCTAAAATGTAAAACACTTTTTATAAAACTTTGATATGAAGCAAACAATATAATAAAGCACCAAATGTTCTAATACCAATTGTAGGTTCTAGAGACAGCCAAGACGGGGGTGGGGATGTAAATTGGTTGTTCGAATAGTATTAAAACTTAATTCAGATGATCTCCTTCAATAAATTTGTCATGTGGAAGCAATATGTTATTCTATATGTATCAAAGTTATGCATGTTTGATTGATTCCACCATAAATAGATGAGCTTAGATATGCAAGTTTAAGCTCTAAATAAATAAGCAATAATAAAGTAAAATAAGAGAAAAGAGAGAGAGAAATGCACCTGGATGTATATAGGTTTAACCTTGTGCTTATATCATCTCTACTAGAACTACTAGCTCAAACGTTGGGAACTTACTATAAACTCCAATTAAGAGTACAAAAGAATTTTATGATTGTGAATAACATCACCAATGCTTAGTAGAAGCTATCATTGTGGCGAAAACACAACCTTTCTTGGTTTCTCTTAGCTCTCATTAGCCTAACTCCTAATAGCCTTCACACTTACACACAAAACCTTGACTTCTTTACAACTAAGTTCAGATAACACTTACAAATGCAACAGATAAGCACCCTAAACTCTCTATTGGAAACATTTAGATGATAATCCCAACTACTAGCTCACTGCAAAGAAAGTACAACAATCTTGAAAGCACAATTCTCACAAATACTTCTTGCTAGTAATATTCGGCTACATACATAATAATTATTATATCTTCTTCAAAGCTTCTTCGTCTTCCATATATATGGTTGAGCTTCACAGCTCCATTTTGGATAAAATCCTTGTGTTTAATGGTAAAATAGGATTTTTATACATATTATTCTCTTTAATATTAAAAACACTTAATGAATAATAAAAATATAGAAACACAGGTTGATATAAAATACATTTTAAATATATACTGAGAAAGCATAAATTCAAGTAGATCCTCTCTTTATATATGTGAGATTTGTTTCCTTTGAAGAGGTTTATCTACAAATTGAAATAAAAAAAAACCATTCCTATATCAAGCTAAGAATTCCATCTTTAAAATATAGGTTATTTTAGAAAAAAATACTTTGATAAAATATAACTTTGCATCGCAGAAAAAACTTTTTGCCAACTCTAATCAACTATATAACCTTATCAAAATTATTCTTACAAATATCTCATTATCTTTATTAAAAAAAGGTATTTCACTGTTGAATTAACCAAAAATATCCATTTTATTTCTTTAATCTAAATGTATTACCCAAATGATGCAGCAAGTTAACATGAATACATAAGATCAATCGACAATTGATCTTCAAACTTAACATAAAGTGACAAAGTCTCTCAAAACGTGTCTAAAGTTTGTAATATGTGATAAGATATGACCTAAAAACAAAAAGAATACTATAAAAACCCTAAAATGTAGATCGACACGGGCTTTAGCATAGGTGTGTAGAAGCCTGTGTATCAATCTATGGAAATTTGTTCTTGGACACCCTTAGCACACCCACTTGGACGAGTGTGCTTGTCCACATGTCCATCAACACGCCCCTTGACATAAGTGTGTTTCTTCTTGTGCCGTCTTAAGTTGTTCTATTCTGCATTATTCTCTCCCACTTGAGAAGCACTCTACCTCGAGTTCTCTTTTGGATATAAAATGGAAATAGATCCACCACATTGAACTTCTTTGAAATGCCCATACTATTAGGCAGTCCAACGACATAGTCGTTGTCATTAGTCCTTTACATTATCTAATATGGGCCATACTTCATGGGTTGAAGCTTGTTGTACTTCCCCACTGGAAACTCTCCTTTCACAAGAACACCATTACTTGATCACCTACTAAGAATAACTTCTTCCTATGATGTTTATTTACTACTGCTTTGTACTTAGCATTTTCTTTCCTCACACTTCTATTGTTAGTACTTGTTTCACAATCGACGCATATACAGTTTTCGACTATTTAATTGTGAGGAAGGAACATCCCTCTACCTTAGAAGGTTTAGAATCATTCGCTAACTTCAAAAGAGAGAGAGTAAACTTCACTCTATCCTTTTTCCAATTTGTACACATTCTCCTTACCCCACATGTTGGGCATTATCATACTACCAAGGTCTACCAAATAGTAAGTGACAGGCATTCATATCCACTATATCACAATATATTTCATCTCAATATTTACCAATGGAAAAATATACTTTGTAGCGTTCTCTAACCTCGATCTTCTTTGTTGGATTACTCTACCCAATGGTAAATAGGTTGGGATGCTTCTCAATCAATAATTGCAATGTTTATACAACTCCCCTACCTATAATATATTTACAACTGCCACTATCCAATATCAATTTAAAGATCCTCTCCTCAATTGTGCATCTAGTGTAAAACAACTGATGTCGCTGAGTCTGTTCCTCTTGCTTCAGTGTCAACATCATTTTCCTGATTACATAAGCCTGCTCGTCATAGTCATCCTCCTCCTTATAGTACTTATCAACCCCATCAAGCTCACAATTAATCCCATCTTTCTCATCTCTCTCCACTATATTAACTCCTCTTCTGTTGGGACATTCATTGGATTGATGCCCAAGTTGATTACAATGGTAACACTTCCCCAATATAAGCTTTGCATAAAGATTACTTTAACTTTGTTAGTCCTTTGTCTCAATTAGTTTCTTGCCTATGGCTCTCTCTTCTTTCTTTTCAATAACTCCTACTTGTAACTTAGAGGTGGTTCTATTATTCTCAACTACAGGTCTACTTGAACCTTCAACCCTAAACCTCCTACTTCCACCTTCAAATCTATTACTCTTTTCATGTAGCATCAATTCAGCCCTACAGGCCATGTTCTTAGCCTCATTTAATGTACATAGAACATATACCCAAATTTTTTCTCGAATCTATAGTTTCAAACCATCTAAATATCTGACCACCTACTAACCCTCACTCTCCCTCTCCCTCTGGTTATTCCTTTCTACTAATTGCATGAATTCTATGGTATATTCATGTACAATCCTCTACCCCTGGAGACTCCTCTAATATTGTTGAAAAAGAATTTGCTCATAATTGGGAGATAAGAAATCTCGCTGCAAAATCTATTTCATTCTATACCATGTTCTCACTGGTTGCTTACTCTCATGATACCGCCTACTCTAGAGCCTCTCCCACCAAGCTAAAGCACCCCTTTTTAATCTACATGCAACTAATTTCACTCTCTTTCCCTCAATAATTTTGATATATTCAAAGAATCTATCTATTTCAACAATCCAATCAATAAAATCGTCAATATTTAAATTACTGTTAAAGTTGGGAATCTCAACCTTTAGCTTAAATTTCTCGCTATCTCCATAGTCAATCCTGCAATGGTTCCTTCTATATCTACCACCACCACCACCTCTCTATGTGGTTGCTCCTCCTCAAATAGCACATGATCTCCCTCCTCCAAATCATCCTCATATATCTATAACCCATGATTTGCAGCTACAGGTCTAACAACAGGATCGCCATGTGCATGCTCTACCCTAGGTCACATCACACCACCGTTCTTGTCTCTAATGGCATCAAATCCTATCGCATTGAAATGCTCAATTAGGTCGTCAAAGCACTGTTCTAAATGTCGGAATCTCTAATCCATGCTATTTAATACCACCCATTGAGCCTACACCTCAATTCGTACAACTTCCATATTTCGAGCAACGTTTGAAATGTGACCACCTCCTAAATTGCTATCTTCTGACATTGTGGCGAGAATTTCCCACTTTGATACCAACTAACATAGCGAGTTAGTGTGAATATGAAAAATCAATCTACGATTGATCTTCAAACTCAATAGAAAGTGACAAAGTCTCTCTTAAAACACATCTAAAGTTTGTAATATGTGATAAGATATGATCTAAAAAAAAAAAGAATACTATAAAAACCCTAAAACATAGATCAACACAAGCTTCAGCACGGGTGTGCAGAAGCCCATGTACCAATATGTGGAAATTTGCTCTTGGACACCCTTCACACACCCACTTGCACCGACGTGCATGTCTACATGTTCATCAACACTCTCCTTAACATAGGCATGTTTGTGGGCGTGTTTCTTCTTGTGTCATCTTGGGTTGTTCTACTCTACATCACAAAATCTACCTAGTTAGTAAGTGCTACATCTTGTAATCTGCTTTTACTAGATTCTCCCACCAATGATTCTACAAGATCTTGCAATCAACTTGAAAACTCATAATAATAATATGTATGTGTATATGTCTGTGCTTCATCAAACCACAAGTTTTATAGAGTATAGAGTGAGTACAAAAGTGCTACTAGATAGGTTTTAATTCCAAAATTTAGGAATTTATACTTTGTAAAGTAGGATAGGTTCTTATACCTTACTCACTCAATATTCGCTCACCCTTCTTTGCTCTTAAGATAATTTAGTTTGGTTCTTTTGGTTTGGATTAGTTTAGCTCTCTAAGACCAACCTCGAATTTTTTTGTTGGTTTAGTTTGGAAATTTTTCAAACTAAACTAGAAAAAAAGCTATTTTTTTAGTTTAATTTGGTTCAATTTATGGTCATGTCTGATTTTATTTTATTTTTTATTTTCTATTTTTTTTTACCCTAATCATAAAACATGATGACAAAGAATTACAGGAATGATATTCGTTTTTAATGAAAGGAAATCGTTTTCTCGTAATATTTTTCTATTGCTTGTAGCTACTACTACCATGCCTAGTATCACCTCTCATAATGAAACTATCATATAATGTTTGGTATGTAATTAGATTGGTCAGTAACGAAAAGAAAAGCAGTGGATTAGTGATTTGGAGATTGGGATTACCACGCCAATGCCGAGTTTGGCAACAACTACGGAGTCACGATCCGTTTCCGAAATTTGTTTGGTCTGAGCATGTTGAAAATGGAATGTGAAGAGTACTTTGTTGCATATCAAATATGCTACGGGTCTGTTAAGATATGAAAATAAAATATATTGTATGTAGTATTATAATATATGTCATAGTATCCAATGCAATAAATATCATAGTGTATCTACATAATATATGGTATAAAATAAGTTCTTATTATATTTCATAGTATATATATTTATGTATCTATGTGTTAATTTATATAATGTGCGATATATTATATTTAGTTATATTACATATATATTACTCAATAACAAACTATAATATTTTATGCGTACTATATATAATAAATAAAAATGAACGATAATATATGTCAGAGAATGTAATGTATTATGAACTATGTATTAAATATTAATTAGATAATATATTACAATTAATGATAACATATGTGTATTATATCGTATGTAATAGTACGTATATATGTTTTGAAACACAATATTATCAGTTATATTACGTTATAATATGTAAATACTATGTCATATATAAAATAACATATATATATATATATATTACATAATATGCCATAATAAACTATAATATGTGTACTATATAATATAAATATATATGTCACAAGATATAATAATATTGATATAATAACATAATATATATTATTTTGAATTATGATATGTACACAAGATATGAAACATTTAGTGTCAGTTTAGCCATACCTTTGCATGTCAGCATTGTTGGGGTATGACTCATACTCCCCTACGATAGGACACCAAAGATCTTTTAGCATTTAAGCCCGTATTTTTTCATTAGCAGTCTGGGCTTGGGCTCATGAATAGCTGTTACTATATATTCTTTTTTTCGCTTGTAATTAAGTAATGTAACAAGAGAGATGTAAGGTGCTAATTATAGTGAAATCTTCTATTAGAAGTAGCCCCAGTTTAAGGGTGAATTAGAATAAAATCTTGTGTTTCGATTTCTTCCTCTTTTACTTTTACTTTGTTATTGTGTGCCGACCCTAACATTTGGTATCAGAATGAGGTTTGAGATTAGAGTTTTCTTGGTGAAGAGAGATCCAAAAAATTGAATCTTGGGAAGATGTCAGTCGGTCAATCACGGATTGAACTGGAGAAGTTCAGAGGAAAGGGTTTCAAGTTATAGAAGTTTAAGATGGAGGCTTTGCTCATGGACAGAGATTTGTAGTACATGATTGAAGAAGATAAACTTGAGCTAATTGCCAAGGAGAAGGCAAAGGAGGAGGAGCTTGTGTCCACATCCACTCAATTGAAGGCGTGGAATAGTAGCGATCGGAAAGCATGAAGTCTGATTTGCCTATATTTCGTTGATAACGTCTTGGTGAACGTGACCTCTAAGAAGATGATGAAGGATCTCTGGATTAAGTTAGGAAGCCTTTGTCAAAGCAAATTGCTCGTGAACAGGTTGTTTTTGCAAAAGTGACTATATAACTTTCGGATGAGTGAAGGTGATTCTTTTTCTGCATACTTAAATGATTTTAATACTATCTGTGGGTAGCTTACATCTATTTATGTCAATTTGGATGAGGAGGATAAAGCATGTACTTTGCTGTGTTCACTGCCTAGTTCATGGAAACATATAATTGTTTTTATCAGCACTGGTGTTAATGTGTTATCATTTAAGAATGTCATGTCTGCTTTATTATCTGAGGGGATGAGAAGAGCAGGTTCTAATAATGCAACGAATGATGCTCTTTTTGTGAGAGGAAGGAATAGTAAATGATCAAAATCTAGATTTGTTAGTAGGAATAAGTCAAGAGGAAGATTTAAAAGTCACATTTGATTTGAAATAAAGTGTTGGAAGTGTGGAAAAATTGGACACTTGAAGAAGGATTGTAGAAGCAAAAGCGTGGGTCCAGAGAAGTGAGATGATGCATCATCGTCTAGTACAAAGAAAGATGATGACAGTAGTGTAGGAGACATGTATCTCATCTGTAACTCATCTTAAGTTAACTGCAGCGTGTGGGTAATTAATACTAGAGCATCTTTTCACATGACGCCTCATAGAGATTGGTTCTGCTATTATGAGCCATATCAAGGAGGTACAATGCAAATGGGAGATGATTCAATCTTGATATTATTGGTTGTGGAAAGGTGAAGCTAAAGATCAAGGATGGGACAATCAAGAATCTTCTGGATGTGATGCATATTCTTGGTCTTATTAGGAATCTTATTTCTATGGGAACTATGGCAGATGATGGTATTACTTTTATCAGTGATAAGTATTCATGAAAACTAACTCATGGATCTATGGTGATTGCTAGAGGTGAACGATGTGGAAAGCTGTGGAAATTGCTGGGAAGCATAGTGATTAGTGGTGAAAGTTATATCACAGAGTAAGTGAAAGAAGATCCTACAAATGTTGTGGCATCGGAGATTGGGTCATATCGGTGAGAAAGAATTGGTGGCCCTTACTTCAAAGAAGATGACGAATGGAATCCTAAGTTGTTCTATGGGTTTTGGATTTTGTGAATATTGTCTACATGGAAAACAAAATCAAGTATCTTTTGAATCCATGGGAGGGAGAGTAACAGGGATTCTAGATTTAATCCATAGTGACATTTTCGATCCTACACCTATAGCATTGTTTAGAAAATCAAGGTATTATGTTTCCTTTACTAATTATTATTTCAGATATGTGTGGATATATTTATTGTAGAGAAAGGATGATGTGTTAGAAAAATTTTGTGAATTTAAAGCTTTCGTAGAAAATCAATTTGATAGAAAGATTAAAGTGCTGCGAACTAACAACAAAGGAGAATTCTGATCAATGAAATTTGATCAATTATGTGCGACTAGTAGCATAGTAAGGCACAACCACACCATATTCACCTCAACAGAATTGGGTAGCAAAGGGAATAAATCGATCCCTCATGGAAAAGCAAGGAGCATGTGAAGTGGTGCAAACTTAGCAACTGGATTTTGGGCAAAAGTAGTGGCTATTGCGTGTTATCTAAAGAACAGGTCTCCTACATTAGCTTTGAAGGATTAGACACCATTTGAGGTGCCATTCGAGAAGAAGCCAATCATTTCCCATTGTTTGAGTATTTGGCTGTGAAGCATATGTACATGTGCCTAAGGAAAAGATGAATAAGCTTGAAAGCAAATCAGAGAAGTGCATCTTTAGTGGATACAAAGATGGTATTAAAGGGTATAAGCTGTGGAATCCTGATACTAAACGTATTATTTATAGTAAATATGTGGTATTCAGAGAATCTATGATAAATCAGATTATTTCATAGGCTCCTAAAGAACCACAGACGGTTGAGTTAGATGTTGGTTTGTAGAGAAAGACAACGGCTACACAAGTTGAAACAGAAAATTCAGATTTTGAGGTTGATGAGCCTAATGCGGAGGATGATATTGTAGATTATAATACTAAGTTTGAAGTTGAAGCACCACTTGAACCAGCCTTAAGGAGGTCCACACAGTAGAGAAGACTACCTAAGAGGTATACCTTATTTGCCAATAATGAAAATTGTACTCTGATTATTACAAGTAATGATCCAAATAATGTTAAAGAGGCAAGAAGTGCGGAAGATGCCAAATAGTGGGAGAAAGCCATGATAGATGAGATGGACTCATTAAGTAAGAACAGAACGTGGAATTTGGTAAAATTACGTACAAATTAGAAGGCAATTGGTTGTAAATGGGTATTCAAGAAGAAGATATCCGTAGATGGAGATATAAAACGATATAAAGCTCATCTAGTTGCAAAGGGATATTCACAAATAAAGGAAGTCAATTATGGTGAGATTTTTTCTCCTATTGCTAAATTAAATTCTATAAGACTTGTTTTATCTATAGCAGCTACATACAATCTAGAGGTAGAGTAGCTCGATGTAAAAATAGCTTTCCTACATGGTGACTTGAAGGAGGATATTTACATGAAGTAACTGGATGGGTTTGTTGTCAAGGGAAAAGAAGATTTCATTTGCAAACACAACAAGTCTTTATATGGCCTGAAATAATTTCCAAGAATGTAGTATCGGAAGTTTGACTCCTATGCCTTGAAGCTTGGCTTTGTTCACTATGATGCTAATCATTGTGTCTATATGAAGAGGTTAGATGATGATTTTGTTATTTTAACCTTATATGTTGATAATATGCTGCTAGTCGGGAATAGTATGAGTATGATCAATACTGTGAAGGGACTGTAGACAAAAGAGTTTGAGATGAAAGATCTAGGCCTAGCAAACTTCATCTTGGGTATGCACATAAAAAGGGAGCAAGAGAATGGAAAGTTGTGGTTAAGTCAGAAGAAATATGTTGAAGATGTGTTGAAAAAATTCAATATGATAAATTGTAAGTCAGTGAAGACCCCTATGTCCACAAGTTCTAAGTTATCAACATTTCAGTGTCCCAAGATTGAAGAGGAAATTGAAGAGATGGCAATAGTTCCATATACAACCACAGTAGGGAGCTTGATGAATGCCATGATGTGTACTCGTCTAGATATTGGTCAAGCAGTAGGAGTATTGAGCAAATATATGTCCAATCTAGGAAAAGAGCATTGGATAGCTGCAAAGAGGGTGCTTTGTTATCTTCGAGGTACATCTGATTTTGAGTTATGTTATAAAAGCATGAAAAGCCCAAAGGGACAACAAGCATTAGAACTAAAGTGTTTTGTTGATGCTGATTAGGGAGGTGACATTAATAGCAGAAGGTCGATTAGCGGTTATGTTATTTCCTTATTCAACGGAGCTGTGAGTTGGATGAGCAAGAGACAGAGCACGGTTGCTTTATTAAGTACTGAGGCAGAATATATGGCTCTTACTCAAGCTGCTAAGGAAATGATCTAGATAAGCAGATTTTGTAAAGAGCTTGATTTTACATAAGGAGGAGTGAAGATTGGGTGTAATAGCCAAAGTGCTATATTTTTTGCTAAAAATCCTAGTTTTCATGCAAGAACAAAGCACATTGATATACAATATTACTTCATTTGAAAGAAAGTAGAACAAAAAGTTATAATATTAGAAAAAAGTTGACACATAGGTGAATAGTGTAGATTTTTTTACTAAGGTAGTGAATGTAGAAAAGTTTGAATGGTATACAATTGTGTTGAGTTTAAAAAAGCATGGGAAGTATTCACCAAGTGAGAGAATATTGGGGTGTGGCTCATACTTCCCTACGACAAGAAAGCACGTAAGTCCTGCTCATTAGCAATTTAGGCTTGAGCTCATGAATAACTGTTACTATATATTCACTTTTTCGCTTGTAATTGAGTGATGTAACAAGAGAGAGGTGATGTGCTAATTATAGTGGAATTCTCTATTAGACATAGCCCTAGTTTAAGAGTAAACCAAATAAAATCTTGTGTTTTGATTTCTTCCTCTTTTACTTTTACTTTGTTATTGTGCACTGACCCTAACAAGCATATAGATGTGTTTCCTAACTCCTACGTATTATTGCAAGTATTTTTTTTCCTCCATATGAAGAAAAGGTTTAATGATTGATATACGTTATGTATTATATACATGTCATGTATAAATATCAATAAGATTTTATATAAATTAAAAATTGAAAAAAAATGCCATCATGCCATCAAATTATTATCATGAAAAATCAAATAGAGCTTAGAATAAAGAACAAACCATACCTCTCCACATGAATAATAGAATTGATGCTTTGTCACTCCTCCATCTATCAAACTTGTGCTCAAACTGTCTAGGACTACTTACTCCTCCTCTTATCTCTCCCTCTTAGTCATCTCTAATATGTCACTTCACGTTACTCATTTTAGGTCACGCGTAGCAGGAAACTCACTCTATACACACACAATCACTATAGCTAAAATCCCTCCACTACACTTTTGGTAAGATCACTAGGAACAAAGTGAGTTGACAAATTAACCATGGCATGTGCAAAGAAGAGGATGACTAGCTTATTAACAACATCACCTAGGAGTAGGAAGTTGATCTTGAGAAAACTAAACAAACGATGCCTATACCAAAAGATGCCAATCAACGCAACACCCCATAGGAGGGCATGCCTTGAAATTTTTAATTTTTAATTGAAACTAACAATTTAAAAATTAAGGTAGCTAATTGAAAAATCAATAAAAGTTTAAGTATCAAATGCAGTATTTTCATTATTAATACTTATTAGAATAGTTACAATATGACAATGCTAATGACTTGGAATTTTTTGTTAGGATCTCGTCGTGCCATATGGAACGATCAAATGTTGTTGGTGACTTAATAAATCTACTAATTGTACACATTAGTAATAATCTATACTGAATAGATCTTAAGATATTTGAACTCTTTCAAACTGTTGATCTAGATTCATGAACGTGGAAAGCACCCCGCTTCTATGCTTCTTTATGGGTCAACCATGACAACAATATTACCTCTCCGCTGTCGCCATCTGGACGCCGACCAATGTCGGGAAGTTGCAAAGATTCTCCTAGTGATGGCTGCCCAAATTATATAGAAAAGAATAATGGAGATTCGAAGGCAGGATTTGGACCTAATGAATGGTCACGCCCGGTGAAGGTGATATTCGGGGATATTCAATGAGACGACTAAAAGCTAGTTTCTCTTTAGCAAGTCTACATCGACGAAACAGAGAAGTTCCAACGTGCGTCCCGCTTCCCGTGAGCCGTCAGCAAATTGCTTTATCACTTGAGAAATAATTAAAACTTGACCGCATTATTTTCTTAGGGTTGATGTTATATTTAGATATTTAATTTTTTTTATAATTAAATACGTAAATTTTCAAAACATCATTTTACTATTTAAATTTTATCTATTTTTATAATTAATTATTTAAATTTTATATATATTTATAATTAACTATCTAAATTTTATAATTAATTATTCTATTCAAGTACTATAAATGATTGCAAAATGTTTATATATGCAACAAATTGATATTTTTAAATTTTAGGTAGTTAATTATAAAAATAGATAAAGTTTAGATAACGAATTTAATGTTTATCCTTTTATCAATAAAATTAAAAAAAATAATCATACATTTTATGATTTAAAAAAAAGTGTGTTAATCACATGGTCTAGGCTCATTGTGCTAACGTTTGTCATGCTAATATATATTCTTTCTCTTGGACATTTTAATGGTTGTTACCAAATAAGGTCCCAATGCCACATCATAGTCAATGGCTTTCAGCAAGATGTTGTGGCCTCACTTGCATGGCATATTGTAATATGCTTGGTTTATACCGCCGCGCAGCCTAATCTAACATGACATCAAACGGATCTTTCATTATGGCGAATCTGGTCAAAGAAAAAGACAAATTCCATTATACATTTGTAACATGTTTCTTTCAGTTGATCATCTCCATTCACATGGGAATCCAAAACTAGGGCCTTTTTATTTATTTATTTATTTTTCATGGGATAGAAGCTGTTCAATCCAAGGAGTCAGTAAATCTATACTTATTTAATAAATTTATAAGGTAAAAAATCTTTTTCACTTTTATATAATTATGGGATTTAAATGTTAGAATACTTTAAAGGCCGACTGGTTTAGTACGCTATAATAATTACTTGAGAATCACGGTTGGTATATTTGGTCTCAGGAAATCCAGCTATTCAAACAAACATCCCACTTATCGAATCTCAACTTGTGGAAGACATGAATAAGGAGGTATCCTTTAAAGATAATGTATAATATAGAATAAATTTCCAAGTTTCCCATACTATATGTAAAGTGGATAGAAAAGGAAGGGAGTGACTACCCTTTCGGCTCAGGAAAATAAACAACTAAATTTGACTATCCTTAAGGAAAATTGAAAATTCAACATTCTTAATTTTTGAGCAACTTTATTTGACCAATCAATAGGAACATCATTTGACTCATGCATTTGGGATAAGGCTGCAACACCTCACTTAATTTTTGTGAAAAAAAAAATTAGGGTAGATTATATAAATACATTCTTATATTTGCCTCATATGTGTTTAGATTCTATATATTTAAACATTTAGATCATTAATATATATATATATATATATATATATGCTTTTAGACCATATTTTATTATTTTATTATTAAATAAAATAATTAAAAAAATAATAAAACTATTTTTTTTATTTTTTGACAAGCAAAATGATCATGACGGAGACCAAAAAGCACATTTTTTAAAATATAGGATGTTAATGCTTCATTTAAGGACAATGGGGCTAAATGTACATGTGGGAAATCAAAGAAGGTGCAATTACAATTTGTCCAATTTTTTTATCCGGGATTCTTAGTGTTTTGTGGAAGTATCATGTTAATTATTTTCTATTGTTATTAAATTATTATTTCCATATTTTTATATATTTTTATCCTTTTCTCACTTTTTACTTTACTTATTTTTTCATTTTCCATCTTACATCATAATTATCCAAAAGGTAAAAGGAAATTGACTACGATGAGCCTAAAGTGAAGATTGTTGCTAAAGAGGTACGCACAAAGGCACCTATGAGGGAAGATATATCGGAGAAACCTGTAGTATATTAGGACATTGTCTTGCGTGCTCCGAGGAAGTAAGCAAACAAATTGAGACTTCCATGGTTATCGAATGTATTAAGGGAGAACTAGAGGTGGTTATGGATTGTATAGAGTCAGAGTTTATCTTGATCAACCGGGTGTTTTCTGTGACTAGGAAGATGGATATACATCCAGTGAGTCCAATTATGAGAAAAAAAATTTATTAGTACTAATATGGTTTATTTCTTATTTTGGACATATTAGATAAACCAAATGCCTAACAAGTTGTTTATACAATTGTACAGCAGCAAAGGGTCAATCAAATCGTTAAATTAGCCTATGATTTGGAACGAATACGTGTTAGGTTTTGGTTCAGATTTATTTCATTGCACTTCACCTACCTAAAGGAACTATGATTATGCTACCGAAAGCTTGACGGTTATTGCGGGGACAAACGATGCGCTTACAAATTTAGAGCTAGAGATACTAATTTTAGATTCTTGAACACATAACTAATTTTCAAGGAATCATTCATAAATGGTTATGAGTATAATAACTGACAATCTTCTTCTTCTTTTTTTCAATATTTTTTTCTGACTTTGAGTAGAAACACATATATATCTTAACAAAAAAGAGAAGCAAAAACCTGCTCGGTAACTAGATCTAGCCAACACAAGTTGGTTAAGTTGGTAAGGATGGACCACAGCCTTCGAGAAGAGTGTGCTTCGAATCCCACTGCCAAAGTGGAGACTGTTGAATAATAAATAACCTTTAAGAAACCTTACAAATGGCCTGTAGTTTCGAGGATATACCCTGACTTGCGGTAGTAATTGGAATCAAAGCAACGGAAACTTTCAAAAAGCGTATAACTAGGTCTAGATGGAGGTCCTTTTCGTTATAATTTATATAAAGATAAGGGTAATAAATTTTTCGTTTTATGATAATAGAGGCAATGAACATGGCTCACCTGCAATTTTTTAAGATTGCATGGTCAATAATGGTATAAAAAATATAAATGATGAAGACCTAATAGCTATAAATAAGACAAATTATGTTACGTTCTAGTCATATATATCTATTTGTGACATGATATGTTTCTTATTTGATTTCACATGTTCTAATTTTGACATATCATTTTATATATTTTTATGGTCATCCTCAAACATATTCCATATATTATCAATGAAGTGAGGATAGACTCATATGACCTTTCTAAATATCATTTTACATTCGTATGATTTTAAAAAAGATAAATAATGTAAATATACTCTTAAAACTTTTAAAATTATATAAACTTTCTATATTTTTAAAAGTTAATATTTTGACCCTTTAAAACAGCTGTGGACACTTTAATCATATATTAGCTACCTATGTAAATTTTTCTATTGATATCAACAATTAAATTAGTATATTTAATTAATGTTAAAAAATACTAAAGTTTTTAGAAAATTAAAAAAAAAAAGAAAGAAAGAAAGAAATGCTCCAAAATTAAAATGAAAAAAAGGAAATTCAGATGAAACTAAAAAAAAAAAAAAAGGAATTGGCTAGCAATAGCCACATAGTTTTTTTTTATCTTTTAATTTCATCTAATTTTTCCTTTTTTTTTTATTTTTCAGCAATTTTTCTATTTTTTTATCTTCTAAATTCATTTAGTATTTTTTTTCAAGACGATTTTAGACTTCTAGCAATATTTTGAGATTATTCATATGTTCAGAAGTTATGGAGAAATTAAGTCATACTCAAAAATTTAGAAATCTATTTATACCTACTAATAATTAAAAAATAATATTTAATTAAGTTTCTTATAATCTAGTAGTATAAACACTAGTTTTTAAGTTGAATGAATTAAACTCAAATTCATTTTCTCCTATTTTAATAAAAAAAATAAAAAATAAAAGCTTTATATATGATTTAAATAAATGTATGCGTTTGCATCAAAATGGCATCTGAACGAATAAACCTCAGATGATCACTGTTAAGTCTAATAAGCTTCTAGTGGATTATTTATGAGTAACAAAAGCTGCTGTAATAATCAAACTCGTCAATGGACGACTGACTTCTATTGATAGCTACGTTCTGCTTATATTTTTTATAGAGAGATGGCAGGGTTTAATAACCTCAACTCTAGTCTAGCAAATGTGACCGATTGAGGACCTTATGCTGTCCAAGACTTCATTAAAAAAAAGGGAGTAAATTTTGAGGTTGAATGTCTTAACCAATGCCGAGGTGTTTCCGTCCATGGCAATGGGCCCTCTCCCACCTGGAGAACGAACATATATATGTATTCCCCATTTTCTCGGTGGAAACCAGCCATAAAGCTTGAGTGCAAGACTGGGGGAGACTCAATATTTATTGGCTTTGTTCACTTTATAATTTTTTAAATTATGATGATAATGAAAATGGCAATTGAAAATTTAACGGCCCCGTATATTTTCTAGATAAGGTATAAAAAAATTATTTTATAAGAATGATTTTTACGACAATAGGTTAGAAACTTATATTTTAACGTTTATTCATTATAAATTTTTATTATAAAAAATATTTATATAAGAATACATAAAAAGCATAAGTAAAAAATAATTTTATTTATTTCATAGTATACATGTAATTTTTACTCGAAATTGCACATGATAATAAGATTTAATACAATAAGGAAATAAAATTAGTTTTTGAAGAAATTTTATTAGAACCCCTAACCAAGAGCCACTTTTCTATTATCATCAGATATTTATTAGAGACTACAGATTACATATTTCATATAAAAATAAAAAAATATATATTTAATATATTAACAAGTGCCCTAAATATTCATTACCATATGCAAAAAAATAATAATAACACCCCATTTCTACAATTCTTTTTGGTTTGAGAAAGAAAAGTTGTGCTAAAGCAATGACTTTCCTTGTACAAATGCCATCGTTGCTTCTTGGTCTCTTCTATCTGTCGCCTTCGGGACACCAACCACTCTATTTCGGGAAGAAACAAAGGATTTTCCATGGCTGCCTAAATTGTATGTAGATACAGCAGGGAGAAGATGGAGAATGGAAACAAAAGAAAGGAAAAGTGAAAATGAAGTGTTGTTTCCTATCCATCACTTATAATATATAATTCTAAAAACTCTTTCTTTATTTTATATTTTGCATTTTTATTATATCATTAATATATTTTCATAATTTTATTTATCAAATCATATTATCATATTATAATATATAAATTCAAAAACCCTTATCTTTTATGATATATTAATGTATTTCCATAATTTTATTTATCAAATTATATCATATTATAATATATAATTTCATAATCTCCTTCTCTTTTTTTCTTTTATATTCCATTTTTTTATTATATCATTAATTTATTTCCATAATTTTATTTGTCAAAGTATATTAAAATATATAATTTTGAAAGTTCTTTCCTTCTAAGGATTCTACCTTTTATGGTGTCATTAATTTATTTCTATAATTTTTATCAAATTTAATATAATTTTGGAAGCCCTTACCTTTTATAATCAAGCTAAAGAATTATCAAGCAAACGCTCACCCTTTACTTTGCAAGATCATTCTCCACAATTTGAGGACAAGTTATCTAAATGAAAGGAAAACAAAAATTATGATAATATAGACAAAGAGCTCATTCAAAACATAGCTAATATAATAAAGAAGAAATGAACTATCAGTATTAAAAGTACATTTTATATTAGTTTTTTTTTCTTTTTTTTTTCTATCCATTGAATTGTGATGACCCAACTAAAACTTTACCCATTGAGGTATTGTTCACTTTAGCACAACACATCACACGAGTGTTCCAAATTGAGTACGTTTAACCTAAGAGCTCTAATAAACTCCAAGCCCCTTCATTAAAAAGTATTTTGATGGTTAGAGTTTTATAGCATTTTATTTTAGGGATATCAGTCTCCCCCACTTTACTTTGATACCACCTTGTAACAACCTAACCAAAACTCCATCCATTGAGGTATTATTCACTTTGACTCAACACACCACATAGTTTTGTCCCTTGATATAGCTACTTCATAAGGGGTTACCCATCTTAAAAGTGCCTTAGGCTAAGCACACTTAACCTTAGAGTTATGATGAACTCTAAACTGCTATACTAAAAGACACCTCAATGATCAAAGTTTTGTCAACTTTTATTTAAATGATATCACATACTCTTCCCCATACTTATAGAATAGATGCCCTTGTTAGATTGGTACACATGTCTAAAATTGCACACCAAATATGGAGAACTCTAGAGGTGCTCCTTTATAGGCTCAAAAAGTGCCCCCATCTTATGGCACTTTGCCTTATATGACACTTTGCTCTGTGTGGCACTTAACTCCTCCACTTTTGATTAGTATACTGCCCCAATACCACCTTATAATAACCAAAATATTATTTGCTTTAGCGCAATACACTGGACAACTTTGTCTCTTGGTGCTGTTGCTTCATAAGCGATCACCCATCTGGAAAGTGCTCCAAACTAACCATGCTTAACCTCGAAGCTCTGACAAACTCAAGACTACTACACCAAAAGGCATATTGATGATTAGAGTTTTGTCACCTTCTATTTGAGGAATATCACACTACTTTGTAATGACTTGACTAGAACTCTACCCACCAAGGTATTGTCCATTTTAGTGCAACATGCTACACAATTTTATCCCTTGGTGCTCAAGGCTATGCAAACTTAACTTTGAAGTTTTGATGAACTCCAAGTCACTACACCAAAAGGCACCTTGATAATTAGAGTTTTGTCATCTTCTATTTGAAGGATATCACACTCTCCTCCATTTACAAATTTGACATTTTCATTGGTTCATTATATAGGTTTAGGATCGCACACCGAGTAGGGAAGAATGTAGTTGTGCTCCCTTATGGGCTCAAGAGTTGCTGCTATACTTTGACACTTTACCTTGCACAGCACTTTGCTCCCCCGCTTCCAGTTGGTATATTGCTTTGATACCACCTTGTAATTACATGGTAAGGATTCAGTCCACTAAGGTATTGTTTACTTGGGCACAATACGTTAGATGGTTTTGTCCTTTGGTGCAACTATTTCCTAGGAGGTCACCTATCTAGAGAGTGCTATGAGTTAAGCATGCTTAACCTCGAAGTTACAAGAAACTTCAAGATACTATACCAAAAGGTACCTTGATGATTAAAATTTCATCAACTTTTATTTAAGATATATCATATAAATGTTCAATAAATTATATATAATAGGTCAATCATTTTCATTTTCAAAACCTTAAACTACTTACATAGTTTTTTAATGCATTTTATTCCTTTCATAAAACTCTTCTTATATTTTTTTAATAAAAAATATAGTCATTTTATTATTTATAAATCATGAAAATAATAGTCAAGTGATAAGATATTATGAAACATTTATTTTCAAATGCTTGAATTGCTTAAATAATTTCACAATGAGACACTATTTAGTAATTCATCTTAACTCATTCATTATATATAATTATATATATATATATAATATATATATATATATAATATATATATATATATAATATATATATATATAATTAAAGCCACAACACCACAATTCTGTGTCTTTAGTTCTTTATTTTAATAAAACTTGAGAACTACCTTCCCTAAAAAATTGCATTATATTTTAAACTGTAATTTTTATCATGTTTCTTCTATTTTCCCGCTTCGACTTTCTTCGATGTCTTTCATCCCACGTTTTATTTGATTTTTTTTTACTTAACCACTGGATTTCAAATGTGAAGAGGGCGTATCTTTCTATCCACAGTTTAAAAAATTTCCTCTCATGGTCGTAACTTTTCTTTTGTCTTCATGAAGTAATAGTTTTTATTTTATCTAAGTTTATATATACTGGTCTGGTAACAATATAAGCATTGAAAGGAAGGTGAAATCAAAAGTAAGGATTTCCTGCCAACAAATATAGACTAGGACTTTTTTTTTTAATCGAAATTTATGCTACGCGATTTTTGTTGGTGAAATTGGTAGCAGTCAAATTGTTCAAAATCCTCCAATTTGTCTTTTTTATTTTTCTGTTTAGTGTTTTTAAACAATTTTCTTTTTTTCTTTTTCATTTTATGATCATGTTGTTTTGATTAAACGCTTACGTTTCTGCAGCATCTAATGCATGGAGATGCATGGCTATTGGCTTTCGCGAAATGCGGATTTGGCATGGTTGAATGCCAAAAATAGGTATTTTTTGCCGGCTATTTGATACAATTTTCAAATGAGTAATCACTAGCAAAATATTTTATTATACCAATTGACAAATGTAGATTTTGCGGAATTTATAAGGATTTATCAAAGACAATGGTGGTAAATAATTACTTAACGGATAGTATCAGACATTTTCTAACCAATTTATACACAGCAGGTTCTAATCTATATACTGCAATAATTTTCTTACTCAAATCAAAAGAGTGCTTGATGAGATCAAGATAAATGAATGATGGATACGCACTGTACAAGCTCAATGTTTCACACTATAAGTCAAATTATATGTGATTTCACACTCTATTGCTTTGAGATGTTTTTCTAATATTAGTTATTTGGAGGTATGATGGTTTTTCCCCCTTTGACTAAAGCAACAACAATGTATATATTTATAGACGCTTTTAGAAATTGTTTTTATTGGTTTATGAAATTGCCAAAGCATTGGAGGATATGATTTTGTATAATATCATATCTTTAGTGGGGGAAAAAGGTCTATGGTATCGTGACCTTTTAGCATTTATGTGGTATGTGCATTCCTTTAGATGTTTCCTAGCACCATAAACATGGTAGAGACACATAAAATACAATAGAAAAGTTTAATTAACATAAGTTTTACATGAAATTTTAAAAAACATATAGTTTATATAGGTTTCATATATGTTTGTGTGTATATAATATACATCTTTTCTATACAGTTTAAGCTAGAAATGGTCTTTTGATACCCATAAACCATGTATCTTGGATGTAATATTTCTTGGATTAACCTCCAATCATGACCATTTGTAATGAATCAGTGGAGTAGGAGAAAGGTCATTATAGTATCTTTAACGAAATTTGACAGTTTCTTCCTTTAATTAAAGCAAGTGCCATGGTCATGTCTCTAATTACAAGAACAAAAATGGTAGACCATGAAACCAATGAAATCATTGGACACTATTTATTAGCAAGTAGTAAAGTGGCTCTTGCTACAAGTCGAGTACATCAATCTGTAGTCAGACATACGAATCACTAAAGATGTTGAAGACAGTGATGTCAATAATGGGTTTGTAGATGCCGATAAACACTAAAGAGGAAATTTAGAAAATAGAAGATGCTCAAAGCATGTTGGGCTGAACTGTGGTTGAGGAAGTTTGGGGGTAGTGAAATGGGCTATTTCTGGAATATTTTAACACCAAAGGTAACTGCAAGTTAAGTTAGCCCAGTCAAAATTTGTAAGCATCATTTTATTGAATATATTTGTGATGCATTAGTTAGTTGTATATTACTTATCTATAAGCATTCTAAAAACAGTTTATGTATAATTTTTTTTCACTCTTTATGGTCATGTGTATAGATTGATTCACTAATTTTTATATGTTTGAAGTTTCAGTATACCATTATATTTAAGTTTTGCACATACATCACGAATACACTATCTACTAGTATACACACACATATATATAAAGAGAGAGTATATAATTTGATAATAACAATTGCATTATAGTCATATTCTCATATTAGTTATATTTTAATTTAACCTATTTATAATAAAACATTCCATCACATTTAATTATCAATTTATCATCTTAATCAAGGAATTAATTATATTTTAATTTATTATTTTATATGTAATTATTCATTCATACTTAAATACATAAAAACAATTCAATGTTTGTGAGAGAAAGAGTTGTATTTTTTTTTTAGATAATATGTTATAATATTCATCAGTAAATGGATTAAATATTTCATTAATATCAATTAAAAATTAATTAAATATTATATTAATAAAAGATTCAAATATTCCATTAATGTCCATTAGCAAATGAATTAAATATTTAATTAGATTTTTTGTATAATACATAAAATCATTAATTTGTATTTACATTTATTTAAAAAAAACTATTATTTAAATTTTTATCCACACATTGCATGGGCTCTTTAGCTAGATCTCTCCATATTTGAAGAGAATCAATTTTGTGGGTTGAAGAGAAATCTTTCCCATACAAATTCGCTCCCTCTTTTCATTGCTCTCTTTTAAATATTTTTTTTTTATCTTTTAATTCCATCCATTTCTCTTGCTTCCTCAAGTTGAAAGTGTTAAGAATGTTAACACAATGTCTTGACGTTCTTTATGCTAATATTTTCTGGTAGATTGTAATATGTCAACTTTTGATTGGTTGTTACCCAAAACTAAGAATAAGAAGTAATGCCACATCAAAGTCAATGGATCATTGTGACTCCACTTACATGAAATTTGGGCTTGGTTACATTTTCGAATGTTGATATATTTCCAATATTGGATAACTTATCTATTATGACTTAAAAAGAAGTTTTCGATTTAAGCCATCAAATAATTCATAAATTATCTCACCATCATATTTTCTTCTTCTAAATTTCATTTTTAAAATCCCCATCATCAAATATTTTCAAGTTGCAAAATGATAATTTATTCAAATAATTGTCTTTTGTCCATTGATCTCCATTCTCCTCTCTTCACAAAAGATCTATTTCTAAATTATTTGGACAAGAAAAAGGTATTAGAGAGTTCATACTTGTCTAGTAGATTCATAAAATGAAAAAAAAAAATTTCTATCCTGTTCTTTTTAAGATTAAACCTAAATATTATAGATTTTATATCAATACTTCAACCATTAAAATAAATACCATGATGATAAGAGAATCATAGTTAGTATAATCTACCATGGGAAAATTTAGGCTATTTAGTTGTTCAACACCATGATGGCTTTCACACTTAACCGATTTTTGTAGCCTTAATAGTATCATCTGAATATTATACATATGCATGATGTATTTATGCATGCAAGCATGCATGCATGTATAGTTGAAAGAAAAAGAAGGCACTTTGTCCTTTTGGCTCATATAACTACATACTAAATTTAATTATTCTTAATGAAAATTGCAAATTCAACATTCATAATTCTTAAGTAATAATATTCATTATAATAAAATTCATAATTAAAACTAATTATTAATCATTAGCTATCTTGTTATCATCATAATAATCACTAGTTCTTCCATAACCATTGTCATCATCATCATTATTGACGCTATTATTAATAATATCTCTATGTTCTTTCAAGTCTTTTAAAGTACTTATTTGTACTTCATCTTCAATAGTTTCAATGTTATGAATCTTCAAATTTTTTTGTCATACTTTTATAATTCTCCAAATTTATATATACATCAAAATCTTAATTTTAATAGCCAATTAAACCAAAATCATAATAAGATATACACATACTAATTTTTTCCAAAACAAAAGCAAACCAAGATGGCTCGATCCCAATTAGAAGATAAACTTAACACCCTTCAGGAGTTACCCTAAAAAATGAAAAAAATAGATTTCCCCTTCAATAATAATAATAATAATAATAATAATAAAGAGTTTAAAAAAATTATATTTTTTTTCTTTTTCTTTCCCTTCATGAGAAAATAAATAAACAAATACAATCTTCATTTTTTTTTTAGTAAATGGGAGAATAAAGTAAATGATTTACCCCTTATATGTTATAATATTTTAATGGGTTGTTCAATTATGAGCTTTAAATTTACATATGCCTAGACTCATAATTTCATTGATTTCCAAAGCACATATATATAATTTTTAGGAATTTGTGGAAACGTTAGAGTCAAGCCAACCATTTAACCCTACCTTTCCTTTTTCAACTAGGTTTATGGCAACTTCAAAGTTTTTTTATAAAAAGTGTTCTTTTAGAAAACTTAATTTTTAATAAAGTAACTTATATTAAGTAAGTCATGCTTAATCTAAATAAAAATTGAGGAAAATTTTAGAAATTTTGGACTTGACATTATGGGTAGATGCCATTCAACTTAGTATTAGTACCATTCACCCCTTCAAAATGAACCAAACCTAATATTTATTATTATTTCTTTTTTAGTTAAAACCTAACCTTTTGATTTGGTTCAATTTTTTTTTTTAACTTAAAAAAATTATTAGATCCAATTTCATTCATTGTTCAAACTAAGAATCTCAAAAAATTTTGAGAGAAATACATAAACTTTAATGCAACTTTCCCTAAACATCAACATAAACAATGCAATTCCAAGACCAAGAACTTGAAACTTTCTCCAAAGGCAACATTTTTTCATATCCTACACAATTCATCGGTGCACTATACATTGGAAATAGTTATTAAGTCCTACTATAATTTAAATGGTACTTTAGAAGTTACTGTCCAAATCAACACGAGAAAAATAGAAAAAGAAACATTGTTCACTTATTTCCAAAATCTACAAAATGTAAGCTAAATATTTGCAATATTTGACTTCATACCATTCATATTCTTGTTCTTATTTAGAGGTGAAATTATAGATAGATAGATTTTAAAAATTCATATTATTTCTATCATCAAATTTTTACAATCAATATATTGAACACTTTCAATTTTTTTCTTTTTGTACTTCTCTTTGATTAGATTTAGTTCATTTTTTTAACATAAAAATGACTCAAACCTAATTACTATTCAATCCAATCCAATTCATGATTTAGTTAGTTTCTTGTGCTATGCCACTTGGCACTCCCATATCTTTGAAATCGAGCATCTTGACCCTACAAAATCTTTATGAAATGTGCTTTTAGATTGTATTTTACTATTTTTCCTAAAATAATGAAAATATATTAAAATAAAAAATACATAAAATCAAAATAAACATATAAGTCTTGTTTTTTCATTTTAGTTTTTCAGAAAAAATATTATACTTAATATTTTCTTTTGCTTTTCAAAATTTTCATCATTTTGTGAGGGTGAAGGGACCATAAAATGGTTCACAAACACTTTTTAAGATATTGGAGAGTTTAAACACTCATTTTCAAAAATAAAATCTAAATAATAATAATAATAAAGGAATATGTTTATAACTTATTATTTTGTATATTACAATTGTAGAAATTACTCGGCTTTCATGAAAGGTTTGCCTTCTACATGTCCTTGTATGTTGACGAGGATATATGGCTTATTGCTCTGCTTCACCGGATCTAGCGCATAGCACAAGGTAAAAAATGAATGCAAAGGAGAATCAGAGTGAACTACGGGTACTTTTCTAATCATTTGAGAAGGGAAGAATACTAGTTGCATAAATTTTGTAATAAGATGGAGCATCTGAAATTTTTTAAAGAGTTGAATAATTAAAAACGGTGCAAAAGATTGCTAAAGAAATGAATGAAGGAAATGAGATAAACTTATTTGAAATACGAGATAAAAGATTACAACATGAATCCATAAATGATACAAGCTGCAAAAATAGACTATGTACCATCCACGCATGCATATTAAATTAAAATAGTAAAACTAAAAACATACTTCACTAATTAGTTGTATCTCCGAAAAACATGCAAGAAAGAAATATAAATCATCAAGTGAAATAAACGGGACATCTTTTATTTTTCGAAGATGCCAAGATCAAGCCATCAGCACCAACACCAACTTCACAATTGGCATGCATCTTATGATGTTTACTATTCCATGTCGACACCTTAAACCGAATGACTGAAATCAATTCAAATCGAAACACTACATTCCCATGGGCACGATCATTCTGAAACTCCAGCCAACGTTGGCTATTCACATCCAGTGTAGCCCCACTCAACACGTCCGACACAAAAGTTGTTGTCTTGGGCTCTTGATAAAATGAAGTCGACAATGATTTCCACCCAATCTTTTGGTCCCTGTAATAAACCCCACCCTCCATGGAATCGTAATATATCCCTATATGTTGATTCGAATTCCGAGCAGTTACGTTGAAGGATATCTCGGCATTTTCGAAGCCGTTCTCCTGGCTCAAGCCTGGTATTGAAAATTCATTCATGTAAATCCTAGGACGATGTGGTCGAAGACTAAGCCATAGCACAAATGTGATAATTCCTATAAAAAGAAGAAACATTAAGAAGACTGAACATATTAGCATGGAGATACGAGTAGTGAGGCTCTCTTTCACCCGGTGGACATTGTATCGGGTGGCACGGTGGCTTTTGAGGGCTGGATCTTCCCTGACGATCTCGATTGGCAATTCATTATTACCGCCGCTTCGCATTTCCCTGAATGAAAAATTAATTTGGGAGATGGAATTTTGGGATGAGCATGTATTTGGATGAGTAATTATTGTAACTAGGAAGGTGGCTTAGAAGATAAGGCACGTCAAGAAACTTTATATTCTTGTTTGCATGGACTAAGGAAAGAATAGTCCTAGCCGGTGGTTTTAGTATTCGGATATGCGCAACGTATGATTCTATACAAGAAATGCAACTGCTTTCGTCTTAAGTTTTGTCACCTTAGCTATCTGTCCTCCATTTCTTTCCATTTGAACTAACTAAAGCTAGACACGTTACATTTGTTTCAAGTATATTAAGATTGGTGCTTGGCATAAAGTTGGATGGAAAGGATGAATATAGCAATGCTTCTTCACAAGGAATATCTTTCTTTTGCTAACAAGAATAAATCAAGCGACTTGGTATACTATACAACTTTTTTTATTTTTAAATCAGGGATGAAGTTTTCATATTCCCAACAAAACGTCTTTACCTAAGTCACTTTAATCATATATGCAATCATATATGAGTAAAAGCAGAAAATATAAATTAAAAATTCTTCATCCTTATTAGTATATAATTGGAAATAATACAAATCAGTACACAATTATAAGACAAAAAACTTAATCCCTTAAAAACTATGCATGTATTGTAATTTCAATTATTAATAAGAAATAGAACTTGACAACTACATATTTACCTTCAATTATGCATGAATTTTGGAGCAATAACATCTTTTTGTTGACATAGGAGATTTATATAAATTTGAATGCACAAGTTAATATCCCAACAAAACAAGAGCAATTTGATCAATTCATGGTCCAAGTATATAAGCCCTCATATGACCTAATGTGTACCTTTTCCATCATTTGCAACACACAGAACCCTAGACATTATTGTCAAAGACTCAAGAGAGAAGGAGACGAGTACATTCCTCCACTAGCTTATTGGATCAAGGTAAGTGAATTGAATTGATTAATGACTATTGATTGTTGTTTAAGTATACATTGTAAAGTGGGGATTAATACATTAGGACTCTTTACAAGACAATTTATGTTGCACAAGGTTCAAAGCAAGAATCCAAGCACTAGGATAACTCGATCTAGTAAGTCACTAGTCTAGCCCTAATTAGCATTTTCTGTGAAAAATAATGCACAATTAGGTTTAAGATTGTTGGATTTTGTTTAGGTTTAGAAAGAATTGAAGATTTTGCGAAATGCAAATGGAACTAGGGATGAATAGTAACCTACATGGCTAGGTACACGCCCGTACATCTGCCCGTGTTGAAATATGAATGTGTACAGAATAGTATATGGTCACTAACATGCCTGTATACATAGGCGTGTCCAATTTAAAGAAATTCACATAAAGATACATGGCCTATAGCATGACCATGTCTTGCCCACACCAAAATACAAAAATAAATAGAAAGGTACACGGCCTCTAGTACAGTTGTGTACTTCCCCATGTCACTCTACACAATTTTTAACATGGTTGTGTTGAGTTGAAACACAACCTATTTCATTTTACTTTGTTGAGATACAATTTTGAGAGCATGTAATTGAGATTATGTATAGGTTTGGAGGATTTGTGAGGCCATAGTGTAAGGAAATCAAGTTTTACAAATTCAAGTATGTATATACCATGTGTATTGTTTGTACTTGTTAGATTAGAAATGTGTGTGGACTTAATAATTTTAACTAATGAATGAGATTGATTACGTATGTGATTGTTAATTGCTAGGTCCGAAAAACCGAGTGTAGGTTAGTGTTCTTAGGGTGGCTCCCCAATAATCAGTATGTGACGTTGTCTCTAGTGAAGTTATATACTAAAATGATCTGGGTAATATGTGGAATGACCCATATATGTGGATGGGTGTTATTCGTGTTGTGGAAAGATGTTGTGAAAAGACTCATGGACTCAAGGATAGTGCGGAGTACCCACTGTCGTATATATATTATTATTATATATGGAATAGACTCATCGATAAAAGGGAGTGCCCTTTGTCATATATATATGTATATATATTTGTTTATGGAAGAATTGTGTGGATATATGTAAAGATGCATGACGAATTTGATGATGAGATTGTGTATTGACTAAATGATGTGAAAAATATATATAACTTGTGTATGGATATTATGTTGCATATGTATGTGTTGTTGTTTTTGTCATGGCATGCACATGTATGTGTACGTATATATAGTGTTGGGCATTAACTCACCCCTGGTGGGACCTTTTTTAGTTGTAGGTACCACAAGATAAATTTTAGGGTATGATGAGACCCTAGTGTAGACAAATCAAGATAAAAATAATGAGGAGAATGAATAATATATCCGCTATGACAATTAGTAGTCAGAATAAGAAAAGACACAGGTTTGATGACTTGTTAAGTAATTTAAGATTTTGTTGTATTTGAATGTTATACACTTTTACCGTAATAAATTGAGGAAATTGGTTATGATGTATTTTTTAGGATAGAAAATCTTTCTAACCACTTATATGTAGCAAAGGATTTTTAATTATCATTATGATTATATAAATGTAAAGGTTGGAGATTTGTAGTGTCTGAGCCTTTGCATGTCTTCACATAATGAGGAGACATGGTGTGCTAAAGGTTAGAGATTTGTAGTGTTTGAGCCTTTGCGTGTCTTCACATAATAAGGACACATGACTAGTTGTAATCATCTTGGGTTCTAAAGCATTACAACTTAAGTAGTATCAAAGCTTAAGTTTGGTAATCTTTAAAACTAGGTGAGGATCGATAGGTATAAGTTTCAAATAGTGGAATGTAAGCTGTGATATTAAATGAATTAGGCATTGAATATGTACAATGATGGTACATGATGAGAGTGGCTAATAAATAGGACTAATAGTACTAATTAGTGAATCCCTTCCATAATATTTAAAATGTTATTTTTAAATATTCTATACTCTGAAGAATGTATATACATTTTTTTATCTTTCGTCATTATTATAATGTGTTTTGTAGAATGCTTAGGAGAATATCGGGACTAGGATCATCTTCAAGAATTGGAGGTGATGCTCCTTATAATGGAATGCCACCCAAACCTCCTCAACATGGATAGGGGGGAAATGAAATCAATGCTACATAGATGCTAGAGGCTATCAATACTCTAGCAGGAGTGGTGGCATAGCAGTAACAACAAATACAAGAGTTGCAAATGTTGAATGTTAAATAGGTGTAGATGATGGGGGGAGATTAGAGAGAGGTCAATTAAGTGAGTAGATCTAGACCGTTCTGTTAGAATGGTAGGAGAATTTAAGCCTAAGGTTAACGATCCACTAAATGCTAAGCAGTGGGTCAATGAGCTAGAGAAGACTTTTGAAGCACTAGGAGCACTAGAAGATAAGAAGGTGAAGTATGTAGTATATCTGTTGAAAGGCTCGTCTTCTGAATAGTGGTCGAGTGTTTCTAGACTCACCATGGGAATGATTACATGGGATAGGTTTAAGGAGATGCTATATTAGCAATATTTTCCTAGCATCATTAGAGATAGGATGCAGGCAACATACTATAGTTGTTATCAAGGGAAGAGGTCAGTAGATGAATATAAGGCTAAACTCAATCGCTTGATGAAGTTCATCCCACCTACCTTCAGAGCTAATGAGAAGTCAATGGTTCATTGGTTTATGTTAGGGCTAGATCCCACCTTACAACATGAAGTGATTGCCTTCTAACCAAACACATACTCGGAAGCTGTAAACAAAGCTAAGCTCTTGGAATAGAGTCACAAGAGGACTAAGAAGATGAGGACTCTAAAGACAAGAATGATATTAGGAAAGAGACCCACCTAGGGGGTTATGATTTAAGAGAAAGGCAAGAGAATCCATATTGTGCAGACTAGACCTATGGTCATTATAGCGCACTCCTCTCAGACTAAGAACTCATCAATAGGTCAGGGTAACAAATGTGTGAGGTGTTATAAGCCATATGAGCTAAATGAATGCAAATGGCTAGAAGGTGCCTATGTTTCATGCGAAAAAATAGGACACGGTAGTAAAACTTGTTTAGAGAGATCAATAACCCTAACATTTTGCTTCTCATGTAAACAAAGGGGTCATAGAATAGTAGATTGCCCAAAGAATAGAGGACATGATGTACAGCCAACACCAATAGGAAGAAATCGAGCTAAGAATAATGCTGGTGGGCCTTAGCATGTAGAACTAAGACAGAGGGCACCAACATAAGTGTTCGCATTACAAAGACAAGACACTTTAGATATAAAGACATTGGCAGGTATGCTATTAGTACATTCTGCTAAAGTATATGTTTTATTTGACACTAGTGCATCACATTTATATGTGTTTAATGCATTTAGAAGTAGGCAGAATATGTGTGCTAAGGTGTTAAATGTTGTATTGAGTTTAAGTACACTGATGGATGTGGGTAAACGACTGAATTAGATATGTAGAAGGGTTGGTGTAGAAGTGTAAGAATATTGGTTGCAAACCTTCTAATGTTGGAAATGACATATTTTGATATAATACCGGGGATGGATTAGTTAGTTAGACATCATGCAACAATTGATTGTTATGATATGACCATCCATTTCAATACACCGGAAGGACAGCAGTTTAATTTGCAATTAGAAATGCATAAGCTAATAGGGTTGTCAACCTATGAATTGTTGGGTAAGAGTGTGATGGCTTTAGTGACTGTTGAAACTGAAGAGGTACTAAAGATTGATTAAGTAAGAGTGGTAAAAGAGTTTACTGGAGTATTTCTTAAGGATCTGCTAAGTTTACCCTCAACATGGGAGATTGAGTTTGGCATAGATGTAATGTTTGATATGGCTCCCATGTCCAAAACCCCGAACTATATGGCACTTACAAAACTGAAAGAAATAAAGAATTAGATACAAGAACTATTAGATAAGAAGTTCATTAGACCAAGTGTCTCACCTTAGGGTACACTTATACTATTCGCAAAGAAGAAAGACAACAACATACAGTTACGCATAGATTACCAGGAGTTGAATAAGGTCACCATTAAAAATAAGTACCATCTCTCGAGGATTGATGATCTATTCGACTAGTTACAAGGGGCTCGAATTTTCTCAAAAATAGACTTGAGATTTGTATACCATCAACTAATTATCAAGGTGGATGACTTCTAGAAGACTATGTTTAGAATTAGATATAGGCATTATAAGTTCTAAATAATGCCATTTAAACTCACACATGCATTAATAGCCTTCATGGACTTAATGAACCGGGTATACAGAGAATATTTGGATAAGTTCATCATCATATTCATAGATGACATTCTAAGATACTCCAAGAGTGAGGAACATCATGAGCAACACTTAAAGGTAGTATTAAGTAAACTATAGGTAGAGAAACTGTACGCTAAGTTTGAGAAGTGTGAATTTTGGCTAAAGTAGGTAACATTTCTATGACATGTGATTAGTAAGGATGGGCTATCTGTAGATCTTGAGAAGATAAAGGTTGTGAATGAATGGCTCAAATGGAAGACTGTAACAGAAATTAGAAGCTTCTTAAGGTAAATAGGATATTGCAAAAGATTTGTAGAAGCATTCTCTAAGCTAACAACCCTTTTAACCAAGTTAACTTAAAAAGGGGTAAAGTTTGTATGGGGTGATAGATGTGAAGCAAGCCTCATATCACTAAAGGAGAGATTGACCTCTACACCAGTGCTACCTTACTAGTTAGTGGTGAATAATTTGTGGTGTATAGTAATGTGTTTATCCAAGGGCTCAAGTGTGTATTGATGTTGAATGATAGGTTAATTGCATATGCATGTAGGCAGTTGAAGCCCTATGAGAAGAAGTACCTGATGCATGATTTAGAGTTAACAGTAGTAATCTTTGTACTCAAATTATGGAGACACTACTTGTATGGGGAGAAATATAGAATATTTACTAATCACAAGAGTCTAAAGTACCTATTTTCCCAAAAGGAGTTAAATATGAGGTAGAAACATTGGCTAGAACTGATAAAAGACTATGATTTAAAAATTCAATACTATCCTAAGAAGGCAAATGTAGTTGTTGATGCACTCAGCAGGACGAAGCATGGTAATCTAGCGACTTTGATCACGACTCAGAAGGAGATATTAGTAAATATGCAAAAATTTGATCTAGAGATTGTGACTCAAGAGATTGGAGCTAGACTCGCTAGCTTATGCATACAGTCAACACTAATAGATTAAATAAAAGCTACACAAACTAATAATTTAGGGGTACGGGAGATTAAGAAAAGAATAGAGGATGGAAAGCAATAAAAATCAATGAAGATAAAAAAGGAGTGTTGAGGTATGGTCACAGGTTATGTGTGCCGAATATAGATGAAATCTAGAACGAAATACTCAAGGAGGCACATTATTCTAAGTACTCCATTCACCTTGGGAGTACTAAGATGTATAAGGATCTGAAGTGCCATTACTAGTGGAGAAACATGAAAAGGGAAATTGCAAATTATGTATCGAAGTGCTTGACATGCCAATAGATAAAGATAGAAAATCAAATACTCTCTAGCATGTTACAACCTCTACCTATACTAGAGTGAAAATGGGAACATGTGACTGTAGACTTTGTTATAATGTTACTTAGAACTATGACTAAGCTAGACACTATATGGGTGATTGTGGACCAACTTATAAAATCTGCTCACTTTATACCTAAAGACACTAGGAATAAGCTATAGAAGCTAGCACAAATTTACATTAAAGAGATTGTGAGGTTGCATGGAGTACCAGTCTCCATAGTATCAGATAGAGATACCCAATTTGTAGTGAGATTCTGAAATAGTTTGCACAAGGCTCTAGGAATAAAGTTACAATTCAATATGACTTTTCACCCACAAACAGATGACTAGTCAAAGCGAACTATTCAGATATTAGAGGACATGCTAAGGGCATATACATTGGATTTTAATGGACACTAAAATGAACACCTACCCTTAGAAAGTTTGCTTACAACAGTTTTCAAGCTACCATCCAAATGGCACCATGTGAAGCGCTATATGGGAAAGTGTTGATCGCCTTTACACTAGGATGAAGTAGGTAAGACACAAGTATTAGGACCTAATTTGGTACAAACTGCAATAGACAAGGTTAAGTTGATCAAGCAGAGAATGCAATCAGTGCAAAGTTGTCAGAAGTCCTATGTAAATAAAAGAAGACACCCATTGGAATTCTAAGTAGGGACCATGTCTTGTTGAAGGTCTTACCTACAAAGGGTATAGTAAGATTTAGACTAAGAAGGAAACCAAACCCTAAATATGTGGGACTTTTCGAAGTCCTCAAAAGAATTGGACCGATGGCATACAAACTGGCATTACCACTAAATTTGGCTAGGGTACATAATGTATTCCACATTTCCATGCTTAGGAAATATGTATCTAACCTAGACTCGATCACTATCCTAAAACCTCTACAAGTACAACCATACCTCACTACAATGAAGAAACCTATCAGAATTATGGACACTAAAGAGCAAATTCTGAAAAGTCAAGTTATCAAGTACATCAAAGTGTAATGGAGCAACCATGCAATGGAGCAACCAAACAAAGAAAGAGGCAACTTGAGAGTTAGAAGAAGAGATGAAAAGGAGATACTCAGAACTCTTCCATGATCTAAATAATTTTCGAGGACAAAAATTTTTGTAAAAGGAGGATGATGTAAATACACGATTAATTGTACATATATAAATATGTATATATAATTAACATTAATAAATATTTGGCTAAGGTTAAAGAGGTAATTAAAATAACAAGACAGTGGCAATTTGGTCAATTCATGGTCGAAGTATATAAGCCGTTATTTGACCTAATGTGCACCTTTCCTTCATTTGTAATACACAGAACCCTAGACACTATTGTTAAAGACGTAAGAGAGAAGGAGACAACCACGTTCCATCACTGGCTTATTGAATTAAAGCAAGTGAATCGATCAACAACTATTGATCATTGTTTAAGTATACATTGTAAAGTGGGGATTAATACATTAGGACTCTTTATTGGATAATCTATGCTATGGAAGGTTTAGGGTAATAATCCCAAGTGTTAGGATGACTCCATTTGATAAGTTGTTAGTCTAATCCTAATTAGCATTTTCTATGAAAAATAATGCATAATTAGGTTTAGGATTATTGGATTTGATTTAGGTTTAGAAAGAATTGAACATTTTTCAAATTAGAAAAGGAATTAGGGATGAACAGTGACCTATAAGGCTAGGTACATGCCGATGTACCTACCCACATTGAAATATGAATGTATACAGAATAGTACATGGTCACTAACACACCCGTGTGCATGGGTGTGTCCAATTTCAAGAATTCACAAAAAGATACATGGCTTCTAGCACAACCATGTCTTGCCCATGTCAAAATATAAAAATAAAAAGAAAGGTACACGACCTCTAGCACGGCCATGTACTTCCTCGTATCACTCTACATAGTCTTCAACATGGCCATGTTGAGTTGAAACACATCCTATTTCACTTTACTTTGTTGAGATACAATTCTAGAAGTATGTAATTGGGATTATATATAGGTTTAGAGGATTTGTGAGGCTATAGAAGTGTGAGGTAATCAAGTTTTGCAAATTCAGGTACGTGTATACCATGTGTTGTTTGTACTTGTTAGTTTAGAAATGTGTGTAGACTTAATAATGTTAAATAATGAATGAGATTGATTGCATATGTGATTGTGAATTTCTAGGTTCGAGAAACTAAGTGTGAGTCGATGCTCTCCAGGTAGCATCCCAATGATCGGTATGTGATGTTATCCCTAGTAGAGTTGTGTACTAAAATGATCCAAGTAGTTTGTGGAAGGACTCAAGTATGTGGAAGGATGTTGTACTTGTTGTGGAAAGATATTGTGAAAGGACTCATGGATAGCAGAGAGTATCCTTTGAATGGAATGGGCTTATGAAAAAGGGAAGTATCCTTTGTCATATATATATTTATTTATGGAGAGATTGTGTGGATATATGTAAGGATGTATGATGATTTTGATGATGAGATTGTGTATTGGCTAAAAGATGTGAAAGATATATATAACTTATGCATGGATATTATGTTGCATCATGTATGTATTGTTGTTTCTGTCTTGGCATGCGCATGTGTGTATAGGTATGCATAGTCCTAGCATTAGCTCACCTCTTGTGAGACCTTTTTTAGTTGCAAATGCCATAGGAGAAATTGTAGGGTATGATGAGACCTCAATGGAGACAAATCAAGATTAAAATAATGAGGAGAATGTATAATATATCTGCTATGATAATTAGTGGTTAGAAGAAGGAAAGCCACATATTTGATGGCTTGTTAAGTGATTTGAGATTTTGTTGTATTTAGTTATACGCTTCCACTATAATAAATTGAGGAAATTGGTTATGATGTATTTTTAAGGGTAGAAAATCTTTCTAACCTCTTATATATAGCAAAAGATTTTTAATGAGTAAAGGTTTGAAATTTGTAGTGTCTTAGCCTTTGTGTGTCTTCAGATAATGAAGATATATGATGGACTGTAATCGTCTCGGGTTCTAGGGCATTACACTATATGTTCAATGGGCTATACAACATATGATATGATTCACATAGTAATTAAATGGAGAAGACATATAGGTGATATAACATGACAAGAAATTGGCATTTATGTGATCGAAATCCGACGTTGTTTAGTGCCTAACTTAATGAAACATTATCTATTTAACATGTTTAAAAAGATAATAAATGAATAAGATAGGAAATTACATGGAATGAACATAAAGACGACGTGTTTATTATTCATGTTTAGCAAAGCAGTCGAGTATGACATGAACATAAATTACGATATATTACGCATATCAAACCCATCATTTTTGGTGCTTAGGAGGTCAAAATGGCTAGAAAACCCTTCTTTCATAGGATTGTCGAATTTCAAGCGTATAATATATAAACCTAAATACTTCAAAAGATAGTACCCTAGAAATTACTATGTCACAACATTTATCGCTTCATTGTTAAAAGAAAAATGCATCTCAAGCACTAAATCTTTCAAATTGTTTGCATTCAAATATTAAAATAAAGAGTAAATTATGGAAACACACCCTATACACTTTTAATATTATAGAAATACCCCAAATTTAAAAAACTCAACATTTATACCCCCTAACAAAAATGTGAATCCAAGTGTATCTCGTCTATTTAATTGATGTGGATTGTTTCGATCCTGATTTTTTTAAGATATTTTTTATGAAAGCAATATATAATACAAAATCTTACTCGTTACATCAATTTGGTAAAAAGCAAATAAAAAAAATAACTCAAGCCAAGGGATGTAATTGTTGAATTTTATAAATTTGGGGTGTCTATAATATCTAAAGTTTATCGGGGTATCTCCATAATTTACCCTAAAATATATCTTGCATTCAACTTTTAATGAACCATAATATTAAAGCACCATGTTGTAATATTTTCTAGCCACATGTGTAATGACCCATCTTTTAGGACTTAGCTTATCCAGCATAAACAATACATTATGTCATTAGGTTCTTGAAGATGGTTTCGTTATGCCATTTCTAAAATAAAGATAAGGCAATCACACATAAACCTACTCCTATTTTCACATCCAATTTTCTTTTTCTTTTTTCTCCTTTAAAAAGTAAATTAACCACAAATAAAGTATGTCGTGCTTTGTGCAAATCATTCTGTAATTCACATTCAAACCAATGTCCTACCATATCAAGAATTTATGCCTAACCGCTAGATTCACACCTATTGCATCTATTTTGAGAGATGAAGTTTATTTTCAAATTTCTAGCATATGTGGTCCTCTAGATTCCTAGGCCATTCATATTACCTGTATTATAATTTACAAACCATAGTTAGGCTTATATACAAGTTTTTTTTTTTTATTCTTTTACACTTGATTAGTAGAACCATATACAATGTAATCATGGTGATTTACTAATATAAAAGGGAAGTCAAATGCTTGAAACCTTGACCTTTCATGTTTAGCTACCACTCTCAAAAATTCCAAAAATCCTTGATGTCATCTCAATCATTTGTACCTATAGTTGAGGTCAGTGAAACATTAACCCCTTAACTTTTAAAGAAGCAAAGTGACTACTAAAAGATAAGGAAGCAAAATGTAATAGTGTAGTTATAATACCGATAGACACCTTACCTTTAGCATAAAAAAATATATAACCATTACAAACCCTTACTAGTGCTTTTCAATTACCATAGTTCTTGATTTCCAATTAGAGTCTTAAGTAGATATTCAATAATCAATCCTAGCATCTAATAGAATACTTACCCTTACACACTTATTCATAACATAACTTTCACCTATCCTTACACACTTATTCATAACATAGCTATCACTTAGCAAACAATTACCCTTACACATATTCCACATTTGGTCAAAAACTTTTCAATGCACCTTTCACTTACCCCAAACAAATGGGGTGACCAAATCTCCCATAGTTCACTAATATTGGGAGGTTCATCAATCGTGCCACAAATTTACCAAATCAAATGAAAGATTGTACCACAAACTTATCGAGTAGGGAACAAGACTTACTTTGCTTAAGTATTTTAGGTTAGTACACTAAAGGTATTGTTAGTGTCCAACAATTCCTTATCAACATAATCAATGACCTTTTAACATTTATGTTCATGTTTAATACCAAATCATGTAATACAAAAAAGCACCTGATTCATTCAAAGCACCAACACCATCACATACATTCAAAAACACCACATTACATGCATCGATTAATTAAAGAGAGATCAACCTTTCCCTAACTTCTCATACTAGTGGTACTAATATGATTAACCAATCCATTGCTTGAGATACATTCAAAATTACCAAGACAACATAGTGGCACAAGAAACAATTTTTTAAGAATCCTCCCATAATGTTCAAAGTAAGTGATCATGTAGGGCTCTATAAGTATTAGAAAAATGGTCTACTTTCTCGACTATTCACATTATTACTATTTAAATTAGGACTTTACTCACGTGACAAACTAATCAACAGGAAATTACCAATAGAAGAACCTCCAAGGATCACCCCATGTCTAAAGGATCACGTACATACATTTCACATATTAGTTCAATATGTACCCTTACAAAAACTAATATTTAACTTCATTTATTCTTAGTTTACTCTCCTTGATACTTTGTTTATCTAATATTTGACCCTTATCTACCCTTTTCCAACCAAACTTGTTAGCATTAAACGAAACACCAGTTGCTTTCAATTACATGATTCCTGTTCTAACGATATCCAAATTCAATCCTTTCCGCTCATGTACCTTTGCACATAGATATATATATCCAACAAATTACATATAATGGATAAATCAAATTGATTTGTTTAAGAATAACTGCAAACACATCTAATTTTATAGATATGTATATGTATTAACTTGTATTGTGTATATCAAATAACAATTAATCATATTTCAATTGATACTTTAAAGGTTTATATGTAGATACCCCACTTTCACCTCATCTAGATTTAAATAATAATAATAATAATATTAATAACAAAAAGAAGAGCTTGGTTTACAAGATAATAAAAATGAAACAAAAAATAATAAAATAGAAATAATTAAAAATAATAATAAATAAAATAAAAATAATGATAATAATCATAAAGTTTTTAATTAATTAAAAGAGCTAAAAAATGAAAAAAAATATAAAAATAACAAAAAAATATAAAATATGAATATTTTCAATAAAAGTAAGGAGATATGGATCTCTAAATTAAACTCTAGAACCTCAAAACTACAAAAACCAATTAGGATAGTCAATTAAAATGCAATTTAATTACAACAGAAAACTAAGAAAAGGGCCAACCTAATTGGTCCATGTGTCTACCCGATGCGCATGTGGGGGTCTTAAGTTGCAGGTTCAAATCTCACAAAGGCACTTTGTGCCATTTTTTTTGTTATTTTTCCCAACTTCCATGTGGTAGCACACGATTGGCCGATAGGGGTCATGTGCTTGCACATGATTGTCTTCTTCCTCCAATCGACAAGCTCAAAAGGTAAGAACGAATGGATGAGGATGAATCTAGCCTACCCAAATAGATTTTTTCATGCAAATCTATCCACTTTTAACCAAAAATTTGATAAACATCAATTTTAACCAAAAAAAATCAAATCCAAAAACAGTGCTTTATACGTTCTTATCCCCTATTTAGATTCGATGCAATCTAAAGTCCACAAAGTTTGATCATAGCATCTATAAATAGAACTCAACCCCATGAACTCAAGACGATGAGAAGGACGCGTTAGGCTTACATTAGAAACAATAAGGTAGTTTCTCTATCTAGGAACTCATACCCATAATTACTGAAATATCTCTCTACAATTTCTCTACCAACACGCAACCTTAAGCTTCAAGTTAGATACCATTAGTTTCATCAAGTTGTGAGGAGTAGGAAAAGTTATTCTTATGGTTTGGTTGAGCTCCAGAATCACGGGTTGAAGAAACTCCAATAGACCCTCGTTGGCCGCCCCTCAAGCACCACCTTAGGTTAGTTTTTAGGAAAAGCTAACACCAAATTCACAACCTACACCCTCGAAAACCTAAGGAACTACTCTTCAACCACTCGAAACGCCCGCTAGAGCGCTTAGGAAGTTCGCCGCTATTTATCCACTCAAACCCTAATCCAACCCATACCCGTGCACCACCCAATTCGTGTCTACCCTAACACATCTAATTGGTGATTTTTCTTTTTTTTCTTTTCTTCATTTTCTTTTGATGTTTATTAAACTATATTTTATTTTAATTTTTTTTCAACTTATCTTTAGTTTAGAAAAAAAATTGACAATAATAAATTTGGAGTACCGATTGGGTTGTTGTGGTGTATACCATCGCCCGATGGCGAAAAATGAAATAATAAAAATTAATTAAATAAAATTCTTTAATATAAAAAATAAAAATCTAAAAATCTAAAAAAATAAAAGTAAAAATCTTTAGTTTAAGCTAAGATCTTAGAAATAAAGAAAATAAAAAAAGATAAAAAATAAAAAATTTAGAAAATAAAAAATCTTTAGTATAATAAAATTTTAGAAACAAAAAAATACAATAAAAAGAAAAAATGATAAAATATAAAAATAAATTTTTCTTTTTCTAGCATAAAGTTTTTAATTAAATGTTTAGATAGTATAGAATAGGAATAATGAATAAAATATAAAAATACCTAAAAATGAAAAGTACCTAAAACAATT
Source organism: Laguncularia racemosa (assembly GCA_037954665.1). NCBI lineage: Eukaryota > Viridiplantae > Streptophyta > Magnoliopsida > Myrtales > Combretaceae > Laguncularia > Laguncularia racemosa. The sequence continues at coordinate 6,384,132 of JBBMOL010000011.1, forward strand.
TTATTAAAATCTAGTATTTTATGGTTTTATTACTTAGATCTTTTATTAAATAATAATTTATTAAAAAAAAACTTACTATGATACTTTTCCCAAACTTAGGTTATCTTAGGTTTTTCAAAAATCACCACATAATAATCTAGGCCATCTAAGTATTTTCTTAATAAAAATTAATAATGTTAAATAACATAAACCCGATGTTTTTCATTAAATAAAATTGATACACAAACTAATTTTTTTTATAAGAAAAAAGCGAACTACAGACTATTTGATTCCAAGTAGCGAGTATATAGACACCTTCAAGGAAATCATAATAAAATAAAAACTTTAGGTTAGGAAAAGTAACCATAATAAAATTAAAACTTTAGTTTAGGAAAATTAACCATAATAAACTAAAAACTTTAGGTTAGGAAAAATAACCAAAAATAAAATAAAAAATTTAGAAAAATTAGATGAATAAAAACTTTAGGTTATTAGCTTAATAAAATGAAAACTTTAGATTACTTTAGAAAATTAATATAATAAACTTCAGACTTCAGGGTTTTTTTTAACATAAAATCATAAAAACATAAAAATAATAATAATAAATAGCATAATATTATATATAATAGTAGAAAAATAAAGATAGGAATGTAAAGGCCTTTTAGTAAATATTCTTAAAATTTTACATGGTAACCATTTAGATTTTAATAAGTCTGCCCTCAAATCTAGCATTTTTTGTTAAATATTTTTCTCAAACATTTTTTAGAAAAATTCACAAACTAAAAGGTAGTTAAGGTCAATCTACCTAATTAACCTTAACTTATTTTCCAACTTAGGTTGGTAGCGACTCATTTGAAAAATTAATTTTTCTTAATTTAGTCGAGTAATCTATATTAAAGGAGTAAGATTTGGTATAGATTAAAATTAAGGCTAATGGCTAAAAATTAGACTTGATAAGATGGCAACTCCATTGGGGACCTTTTTGCAAAAGTGGGTTAGGCATGTAGTAATTTTCTTGAATCTATCGAAAAGGCCTTTAATCTCTTGTATATGTTTTTTTTTCTTATGTATCATGTGAATTAATTTTATAAATAGTAGCACTAATCGAGCTTTAAGTTGTGAGGACCTAAACTTAAGCAATAATGTTAAAATTAAAATTATATATATATATACGTGTGTGTGTGTGTGTGTGTGTGTGTAAGGTAAAATCAATATATATATATATATGTATATATATGTTATATGCTAAAAATAAAATAAAATATATAAAATAAAATAAAATAAATATATATAAAAATAATAATAATAATAATAATAATAATATGAATTATATGGGCATATATATATATATATATATATATATGTAAAAAAAAATGTACATATTATATTATATTATATTATAGCTAAAAAGAAAATAAATAAAAGAGGAAGGAAAAAAAATACAGAATAGGACCCTCTTTCAATGTCAGCAAAATTAAGTAATATTATATATATATATATATATATACACATTAGAATAGAGAGAGAGAAAAAAAAAACAAATCATTAAAAATTAGATAAAAAAGAAACCAAAACTCTCTCCATTTCATCCGAATTTTCTGGGCAAATTGAAATTGAAATTTCCAACATGCAATCATCAGGATAGGAAGAAGAACAAGATTGAAGTAGGATGCAACAAGAATTTGAAGAAATTGAAGAAACAAAATCAAATTAAGTAGGGAGAATTTTGTCTGTTCGTTCGAAGGGGGTAGGGTAAATCTGCTACTAGGCCAAGCTAGGGTTAAGGTTTTGGGTGGGAGAGGATTCCGGCCGACATAGTCCTTGCCGGCTTTGGTCGCCGGAGGCCGGTTAACGGAGCAGCCCCTAGTAACGCCTGAAACTTCCTATTTTTGTTTAAAATATCAACTGATAATGAAAAATTATGATTTTTGGTAATCTGGCATGATTTTGTATGAATATTAATGAGATAATTTTATTTTTCTGAAATTTGATTCACAAATATGTGGTCCTTAAGAAATGCTCTATTCTTATCATAAATTAAATTGGAAACTAAATAGGTCAAATGATGTATTTTTTATGTAATTTTTAGTATATAAGATCCTTATATGATTTATTAGATCACCAAATCAATAATTGTTCATATTGGAGTCGTTTTCTATTTTTAGTGAATTTTTCAAGCTAATTACCCTGTTCTGGCATAATTAAATCCTTAGCAAAATTTGAGAATTTGATTTGATTAGTTGAATTTGATGTTCAGTTGAGGTTCATTGAAGCATAATATGATTTTAAGAAGCTTGGGTTAACTACGAAACAAAAACGGGAGTGTTTGGTGCAAGATCGTGATAATTTAAAACCATACAATACAATATAAAATCAGATCAAAATTTAACTACATTAATATATAATAGAGCATAGTATACCCATATGTATATGAATTAGAAATTGTAGAAAAATGGTGGATTGTACGAGGTTAGGATGGAATTTAGGGGTTTAAAATACTGAATTAGCAATGTAGGGTTCAATAGAGCGAATGAGGTAACATTGGTTGGTATACTAATGATTCAGGTGTTTCTGTTGAGTAAGGAGGACAAAGGAATTTAGCCGGTGTGACTATTTGGATTGGCATACATTGTTTCAGGTGAGTACCCCCTTAACTCCTCTCTTGGGTACAAGTGGTTGATAATGTAGACTACTTGTTGTTGGCTGAAATTATCCTGTACGATCACTTACTGTGATCAATGCAGTAGGATTGTTGAATTACATTGGTTTGCTGATGGCTGGTTGTGTGTCATGATATGATTGGATTATGAGAAAAAAAGGGGAGGGGAGGAACATTCTAGAAAATCCTAGAATGAGAGTCGGGTGCGGGATTTGATTATACTAATCCTGATTGTATATGATGTAATGAACTTAAATTATTGAATGCTTCATGATTGTGATGTAATGTTGGGTTATTTTTAGCTTATTAAATGGAGTTTATACGACTGGTTAAGTTCATACTATTATTGTCTTGGTAACGTTGAAATATTTAAATGGATAATAAAACGGGGTTTAGGCTATAAGTACCTACTAACCCAAAACACTTAATGTAAGAAAAGTCCTGTTCCCTGCCTAGTAAGTTTGTGTTATGAACTTTGAGTCGACTCGGATGGGTTTGAGGCACGGTCGACAGACCGGCTCGGTTCAGTGACCTATGGGGATCTAGTCACCCCTTTTGTTCGAGGCAGGTGAAAGGTGAGCTGAATGTTTCTAACTAAAAAGAGTATACAAGGATGTCTTAATTGGTTGAGAAAACATTAAGTTTTGAAAAGTACATGAGGGTAGTTTATCTACCAGTTGACAGGCTTTGCCTAGATTAACTGAAAAATATTTGTGACCTGTGAGTAAATAGGAGTGATTGAAATGGTCTCCAATGAAAAGGTTATGAGTTTAACAAAATGGAATTATAGGGAAAATATCACTAAGTGAGATCGTGGTGATGTTAAAATGTAATAAATTGAATTGGGTTTCTTGCGAGTATAACTTGAGTTGAAAACTTGCTTGCTTGAGTAATCACTTTGAGGTATTTGATAATATTGTTGATTACTATTATGTGATTTTGTTGTTTGTTTTTACTAGGTTGCTTGATTTTATACTCACTTTGCTTCTTAAGAAGCTGAGGGGTTAGTGTTTTTGCTAACCTCAGGTACAAGTACTAAAGAATAAGTTATTGGAGACTTGGGTTTTTGGAGAGCGTCAATAAAGGCAAAGAAACCCTTAGTTTCATTTTGGAACCTCTGTTATTTGTAATAAGATCTATAGGTGTTAATCTTCAGATTGTAATGTAAATATTTGTGTGTATAAGGTTGGATTTGTAATCTTTTGAGCCACTTAAGGCTACAGGATTAATCATGGGCTATGCCTACTTACCGGGAATGTAGATCCCGATGGTATATATATATGATGTATGATGTGACAAGAGATTTTAAGTACTTGTGTTTAGATATGATGTGGATATGAAATGATAGCGTTGTTAGCGCCATTTTACAGGACGTTTATAAAATTTCATACAGGTTGGAGTTACAGGTTCAATATTAGCAGAATTTGCCTTATCTCTAATTTAGAGACAGTATAGCAACCCACCTGCAGGTACCAAGGATAGTTACAGAAATTTTAGAACAGGTTCGAGAATCAGACCTAGTAGGTAGGTCGCTACAGGGTGGTATTAGAGCTTAGGTTTAGGCATTATGATTAAACACGAGTGAGCTTATGTGGGGTAGTTAGGATGAATGAAGACTTTAAGTTATGTTAATTGATTTGACTTACCAAATTGTGATGTATTTGTGTATTGTGGAATACATATGCTTGTTTAAGAAGTTTAAGTGTTTGATTTCTGATTCAAGTGTACTTATTCATGTAGATTTGATTACAGTAAATGGAATGTGGAAGAGGTCGAGGCAGAGGTAGAGGAAGGAGGACTAGGAATATGGTCCCTCATGATCGGTAAGAGGATTTACCTCCACCACCTCCACCACCAACTCCACAAAATCCAATGGAGCAGATGGTTGCTGTAATGCAAGCTTAGGCTGAAGTTATGGCCACGAGATCAGGTGGGGATAAACTAGCCAGGGTACAGAGGATTGTAAAGCCCTTTGATGGTAAGAGTCTAGACACCACTACAGCTGTGAATTGGATAAACTCCATAGAAAGAGCTTTCCCGGTACATGATGTTCCCGAGGATAAAAAGGTGGACTATGCTGCAGTAGTATTACAAGATACTGCACATGATTGGTGGGTATCACAGAAGGAGCTGATGGAAGCTCCAATTACTTGGCCAGCATTTAAGGATGTTTTCCTAAGTCAACATTCTCCCTCATGTGTACAAGATAAAATGAGGGAAAAGTTTTATGAATTAAAGCAGAAGGGTAGAAGCATAATGGAGTATGAGTGAGAGTTTAGCAGATTGTTGAAATTCGCTCCATTGGCTTATCAGAATGATGAAGAGGTAAAAGCTAATAAATTTCGTGCGGGGCTGGATATCTATTTTCAGGCGGAGCTGAAAAGAAGTAAAGTTGCGACTTATGTGGAGATTGTGAATGAAGCCCGTATACTGGAACATGTGAGGGATATGAAGGGTATGGAGGGTCCTTCACACAAAAGAAAGGATGGAGGTAGTTTTGGGAAAAAATGGAGTAAGGATAAAGGAAAAGCAAAGAAGCAGTATCAGCCATCAGTCCGACCTTAGAGGAATCAGATTTATACTATAGTGTGCTGGAAGTGTAAGGGCAATCACAAGGCTAATGAATATCCTCGGCTGAGAGGAAAATGTTATAGATGTGGGGTAGATGGACACATTGCTAGGCAATGTCAGAATCCTAAGGACCTCCAATGTTACACCTGTGGACAATTCGGTCATACTTCCCATAATTGCCGGGGTAGGAGTGAAGGAGGTCAACAGACTCAGGCTTAGACTCAGGCCCCAGCACCTAGGCATGATCTAAATCCTAGGAGGGGTAGACTGCGACCTCAGACTCAGGCACGAGTCTTTGTTATACAACAGACAGAGCCAGCTAATGTGGATGATGTAGTAGCAGGTAAGACTACTAAACTTATCTGATAGTTTGATGGTTAAATAGTTGTAATGTAAATGAACCTATATATCTATATGAATATGTAAATGTATAAGTGTAAATATGTACATGTGTGTGAATTTTGATGTGTATGGGATGCTGATGCTTGTTATGAATTGAGTAATTGAATTAATGAATGAATCTATGTGTGTAAATATGCATGAATGTGTGTGTAGACATGAATTTACATGTGTACATATGTAAAATAATTGTATCTACTTAGGGGTTAAACAAATTATACTAGTGAATATATGCCTATAAGTACGTGTAAGTGTGTATATGCAAATATGAATATATAGACGTGTTTATGGGTGTAGACATGAAGTAATTAAGCTGTAGATGTGACTATGCTTAACTTGTCATTGAGTAGGATGTTAACAATAATTGCTGGAGGTGGAATATGATGTGTTTGATGATTTCGGGTGTGATTCGATTAGATGATAATCCCGCTTATGCCTTGTTTGACACTGGAGCAACCCATTCTTATGTCGTTGAAGACTAGGTGAGACGAAACATGGCTCTAGTGAAGAGTCTGAAATGTGAATATGTGGTAAGTACTCCTTCTGGAGGGGAGAGGATAGCAGGTTATCAATTGGAGAATGGTATTGTGGGGATTGAAGGGCGGCAATTACCAGTTGATTTGGTTATTCTTAATATGAAAGGGTATGATGTTATCCTTGGCATAGATTGGCTGACCAGGTATAAGGTGCATCTAAATTGTCAGGATAAAGTGGTAGAGTTTTGTCTACCAGATGAGGAAGCATTCAGTTTCAGAAGGAGTATAAGGCGATCAATACCTAAGATCATAGCAGCTAACAAAGCCAAGAAATTATTGAAGAAAGGATGTATGGGATATTTGGCTTCAGTGGTAGATACACAATTGAAAGAGAAGAGAGTGGAGGATATCCCAGTTGTATGTGAATTCCCAAAAGTATCTACTGAAGAATTACTAGGCTTCCCCACAGATAGAGAAGTTAAATTCGGCATTGAGGTAATGTTAGGTACGAAACCTATATCCAAAGCTCCTTATTATATGGCTCCTATAGAATTGATGGAGTTGAAAAAGCAGTTGCAGGAATTATTGGATAAGGGTTTCATAAGGCCCAGTATGTCACCTTGGGGTGCACCGGTGTTATTTGTGAAAAAGAAGAATGGTAGTCTACGTTTGTGTATAGATTACCACGAGTTGAATAAGGTAACCATCAAGAATAAATATCCTTTACCCCGGATTGATGACTTATTTGATCAATTGAAGGCAGCATGATGCGAACCCTAGGTATATTAAACCTAGAACCCGTCGATCGTGATTTGAAATCGGATTCCCAAGAATCGTCTTGAACAAACGATGAACGGAACTAGACCCCAACCACACCTGTTGATTGAAACCTAAGTTATCAAGATGACTTCCCCAAGCGTTTAGATCGAAGAAATCGAAAAGAGTTCTTTCGCAAAGAACAAAAGAGAGAGAGCTCTCAAAAGGTGTATTCAATAATGAAATATCCGTAATAATCTTACCCTAGCGTATCTGACAAGAGGGTATTTATACTAAGAAATAATAAAACACACGCGTAGTACACGGCCGTGTCTCCAAGCCGTGTATGATGCTGGGCATGCGACGAACAAAGTACATGGTCTCATATACGGCTGTGCCTCTAGGCCGTGTATGTGTTTGTGTATATGACGAGCACGGTACATGGTTTCATACACGACCGTGCCTTTTGGCCGTGTATTCATCTGTGAAATTTCGACTGGGATACACGGCTGGGACACACGGTTGTGCCGCTGGCCGTGCTGTTAGGTCATGTAAGTATACACGGTCATGATACACGGCCGTGTATAGAAGCCGTGTATGATCCTATTGATTCCTTCATTCCTTCCGGTTCCTTCTCTTGCAGCTCCATCACTAATCCTTGCAAAGCTTCTCTCATCCGCTTAACTCTGGCTCTTGTCATTGGACCTCCAATACCATGTAACGAGTCATTGGACTTTGACTCTTGAACTCTTGATGCTAGCTGATCCCCATCATTCCTTCCTTCCTCGAATCACCTGCATCATATAGAGTAAGATCAGAAACATTAAAAGTTGCGCTTACATTACCATAGTGACTTGGTAAGTCAATCTTGTAAGCGTTATCATTGATGCGTTCCAACACTTGGAATGGCCCATCTCCCCTAGGGTGCAACTTAGATTTTCGCTGTTCGGTAAATCGCTCCTTTCTCAGGTGCACCCACACCCAATCTCCTGGATGAAAGACAACTTTCACACGACCCTTATTGGCTTGGCAAGCATAATGCTCATTCTTCTTCTCAATGTTAGCTCGAACCTGAGCATGCAATTCCTGCACAAATTCTGCCTTTTTCTTTCCATCAAGATCAACAAATTCATTAGCAGGCAAAGGCAAAATATCTAGTGGAGTCAAAGGATTAAAACCATACACAACTTCAAATGGAGAGTAAGATGTAGTGGAATGCACAGTCCTATTATATGCAAATTCGACATGTGGTAGACATTGCTCCCATTGTTTCAAATTTTTATGAATCATAGCACGCAACAGGGTTGAAAGAGTCCTATTGACTACTTCGGTCTGACCATCAGTTTAAGGATGTGCAACAGTAGAGAACAACAACTTAGTGCCTAGCCTATTCCACAAAGTACGCTAAAAATGACTCAAGAATTTCACATCCCTATCACTCACAATAGAATTGGGCAAGCCATGCAATCGCACAATCTCTCTAAAAAACAAATCAGCAATATGTTCTGCATCATTAGTTTTAGAACAGGCAATGAAGTGAGCCATCTTACTAAACCTATCAACAACAACAAATATGCTATCTTTTCCACTTTGAGACCATGGTAACCCTAACACAAAATCCATAGAAATGTCAGTCCAGGGTTGATTAGGCACGGGTAATGGAATGTATTCTCCATGGGGCATTACTTTGGATTTAGCCTGTTTACATGTAATGCACTTGTCACACATAGTTTGCACATCACGCTTCATTTTTTCCCAATAAAAATGTTCATGCAAAATATCCAAAGTCTTTGCAACACCAAAGTGTCCCATTAAACCACCCCCATGTGTTTCCCTCACAAGCAATTCACACACAGAACTTTTAGGCACGCACAACCTATCTTTCTTAAACAAGTACCCATCATACCTATAATAGTCAGCATATCCAGACTCAGCACAAGCAGCCCAAATTTGACCAAAATCAGCATCAGTCTCATACAATTCCTTAATGAGTTCAAATCCAAGCAATCGAGTATACAAAGAAGTCAAAAGTGAATACCTTCGAGAAAGTGCATCAGCCACCACATTCTCTTTTCCTTACTTGTATTTAATCACATACGGGAATGTCTCAATGAACTCTAGCCACTTTGCATACCTCTTGTTCAACTTACCTTGAGTCTTCAGAAACTTCAAACTCTCATGATCGGAATGAATGATGAACTCCTTAGGCCATAGGTAATGTTGCCAAGTTTGCAAGGTCCTCACCAAAGCATATAACTCCTTGTCATAGACTGGGTAATTTAATGCAGCGCCATTGAGTTTTTCGCTAAAGTAAGCAATTGGTTTGGATTCCTGCATCAAAACACCACCGATACCTTTCCTAGAAGCATCGCATTCAATCTCAAAAACTTTCTCAAAATTAGGTAGAATAAGTAATGGTGCATTAGTCAACTTACCTTTCAACGCATTAAAAGCCTCCTCATGCACTTTAGTCCACCTAAACTCAGCATTCTTCTTAACAAGATCATTTAAAGGAGCAGCAATAGAACTAAAGTCCCTAACAAACCTCCTATAAAAACTTGCTAATCCATGAAAGCTTCTGACCTCACCGGCGTTCCTAGGTGCTGGCCACTCCCTGATCGCCTTCACCGTATCTTTCATCCATAGCAATCCCATTTGCACCTACAACAAATCCAAGAAAAACCACAGATTCCATACAAAAGGTGCACTTCTTCAAGTTTTCATACAACTTGTTTTCTCGCAAAACAGTAAACACACTTTGTAAATGTTGAACATGTTCATTTAAAGTCGTGCTGTAAACTAAGATATCATCAAAGTAGACAACAACAAATTTTCCAATGAAAACGCGAAGAACATGATTCATCAACCTCATAAATGTGCTAGGCGCATTTGTTAATCCAAAAGGCATTACCATCCACTCATATAAACCATGTTTAGTTTTAAAAGCCGTTTTCAACTCATCTCCCTCTTTCATGCAAATTTGGTAATAACCATTCTTTAAATCAATTTTGGAAAACAAACAGGCACCATGCAACTCATCAAGCATATCATCAAGTCTAGGGATAGGATGTCTATACTTAACTGTGATCTTGTTGATTGCTCGACAGTCAACACACATCCGCCATGTTCCATCCTTCTTGGGAACCAGGATGACAGGAACTGAGCATGGACTGAGGCTTTCTCTCACAAACCCCTTCTCTACTAGATCATCAACCTGCCTTTGGATCTCCTTAGTTTCTTCTGGATTGGCCCGATAAGCTGGCCGATTAGGAATGGAAACACCCGGGATAAAGTCAATCTGGTGCTCAATGCCTCTTATTGGAGGCAATCCCTTTGGTACCTCCTCAGGAAACAAGTCCTCATATTCCTACAAAAGAGACACAACCACACTTGGCAAAGAAGAGTTAAGGTTAGTAGTAGTAAAATAAAAATCCTTGTACATGAGTACAAGTAGTTGTTTCCTGGCCACTATTGCACTCTTAACCTCACTTTTTCTTGCAACCCCACTCTCTCCTGCAATTTTCTCTCCACTCAGTGTGTTAAGCTCTTCACTCTCTTGGCTCACAAGTGTTTGCCTCTCACTCTTTCTCTCTTTTTCACTCTTTTCTTGTCCACTCAAGTATTTCTCTCTAAACTCTTTTGCTAGCCTCACTTGATCCTCACAAGCCTCCCATGGTTTCTGGGGAGTTAGAACCACATTTCTCTTGTTTAAAACAAAAGAGTAATGGTTCTTGTATCCATCATACATTACCCTCCGATCGAACTGCCATGGTCGCCCCAACAATATGTGACTAGCCTGCATGGGAACTACATCACACATCACCTCATCATGATAACTCCCAATAGAAAATGAAATAAGGACCTGCCTGGTCACCTTCACTTCCCCACACTCATTCAACCACTGTAACCGGTATGGTTTCGGATGCTTCGAAGTTTTTAACCTCAACTTATCAACCAATAAGGTACTAGCAACGTTAGTACAGCTACCACTATCAATGATCAAGCTGCATACCTTCTTCTGCACATGACACTGGGTGTGAAAAATATGCTCACGCTAAACCCCTTCACCATCATCCTTAGGCTGAGTACTAAGGACTCGCCTAGTAACTAGCAATTCCCCACTCACGGGTCCCTCAACGTCCACATCACTACAATCCTCCAATGGTGGCACGTCGTCATCACTGGAACTAATACTCTCCACATCTCCATTATCCTGAATGATCATGGTCCTTTGATTTGGACATTGAGATGCAATATGTCTAAACCCCTGACACCTGAAACATTTGACATCACGAGTTCTAGTGAATGGTTTAGTGTCAGATTTACCTTTAGAGGAAGTAACTGAACTTTTGGCCTTCGCATCCTCTTTTGGTTTTGAGTCTGCAGTGTTCTTCTTCCAATTTGACTTCCATGAAGAGTTAGAAGTCGCCCAAGATTTAGAATTCCCCTTATACTTCAACTGCTTCTCTACCTTGATCGCCTTATGCAGCAATTCCTCAATATCCACATAATGTTGTAAGTCTACTACATCAGCGATCTCCCGATTCAACCAATTGAGGAATCTAGCCATTGTAGCCTCATCTTCCTCATCCACGTTAGCTCTAATCATAGCTATCTCCATCTCCTTATAATAGTCCTCTACACTTTTGGACCCTTGTGTCAACCCCTGTAATTTCCTATGCAAATCCCTATAATAATGACTAGGGATAAACCTCTTCCGCATAATTGTTTTCATCTCATTCCAAGTGCCAACAGGCCTCTCACCATACCTTCTCCTATTACGCACCAGCTGATCCCACCATACACTGGCATAATCAAAAAATTCAATTGCAGCTAACTTTATCTTCTTCTCCTCACTGTAATTATGGCAATCAAATACATGGTCCACTTTTCTCTCCCACTCCAAATACAACTCTGGATCATTCTTCCCTTGAAAGGAAGGTATCTTCATCTTAATACTACCCAAATTACCATCTCGCCGTTGGGTGTCTCTTCTCTCCCTCATGAAACCATATTCCCCTAAATCAGTATCCTCATTCTCTTCTATACTCACTCCACCTCTTGAATGCCTATTAGTTCTTCTCCCCACAACATTACTACCTGACGGTTCCCTACTCTGCTCCATCTTATCCAACCTCTCATGAACTTGCTCCATTTCAGCACTCAGCATTTTTCTCATCTCACCGAATAATGCCTCAAACATCAATTTCTTATCTACGCCTCCCTTCTCTCCATTAGTAGGACTTTGATCAGACATATTGCTGCAACAAAAGGGTTAGAAATAACACACAAAAAAATAAAATAAAATAAATAAACCTCACACTTCTCTCCCTCACCTGTTTACACTCAAAGATGTGAATTCACTCGTGTTTCGTTCACTAAATAGATAATCCTCACAACTCGCTCTTATAGGCTCTTTGATCATAACTCAATCAAAATTTCTTTAACATAAACCACTAAGGCAACTCACTTTTTAAACAAACGGTTCCAATTCAACAGCCAATTAAGGGAAACACGGACAAGGACTCCAATAGGGACACAATGAATACCCATGAATGATGATAAATATAGATACTGGATTACTGAAATGTTCTTCCTTTTTTTTTTTATACGAATTTCTCTTCTTCTTCTTCTCTTTTTTTTTTTTTTTTAAACCTAAGCTAATTTGTCTGCGATTTGCAATGGCCGCAGTGGAAAAAAAAGGCAACGAATTTGCCTTGCTCAGGAGGATTCGAGAACAACAACAGAACAATAGCAATTTTCTGACGAATTTCCAGACAATTGAAGATATATATATGAAACGAATTTCCAGAAGATTTTTTTTTTTTTTGAAGACAACGATAAATAATAGAAAAGGATAGAATTACTTGAATCAAGAAGCCGAGGCTCTGATACCAAATGATGCGAACCCTAGGTATATTAAACCTAGAACCCGTCGATCATGATTTGAAATCGGATTCCCAAGAATCGTCTTGAACAAGCAATGAACAGAACTAGACCCCAACCACACCTGTTGATTGAAACCTAAGTTATCAAGATGACTTCCCCAAGCGTTTAGATCGAAGAAATCAAAAAGAGTTCTTTCGCAAAGAACAAAAGAGAGAGAGCTCTCAAAAGGTGTATTCAATAATGAAATATCCGTAATAATCTTACCCTAGCGTATCTGACAAGAGGGTATTTATACTAAGAAATAATAAAACACACGCGTAGTACACGGCCTCCATACACGGCCGTGTCTCCAAGCCGTGTATGATGCTGGGCATGCGACGAACAAAGTACACGGTCTCATACACGGCTGTGCCTCTAGGCCGTGTATGTGTCCGTGTATATGACGAGCACAGTACACGGTTTCATACACGACTGTGCCTTTTGGCCGTGTATTCATCTGTGAAATTTCGACTGGGACACACGGTTGTGCCGCTGGCCGTGCTGTTAGGCCGTGTAAGTATACACGGTCATGATACACGGCCGTGTATAGAAGCCGTGTATGATCGTATTGATTCCTTCATTCCTTCCGGTTCCTTCTCTTGCAGCTCCATCACTAATCCTTGCAAAGCTTCTCTCATCCGCTTAGCTCTGGCTCTTGTCATTGAACCTCCAATACCATGTAACGGGTCATTGGACTTTGACTCTTGAACTCTTGATGCTAGCTGATCCCCATCACAGCAGCTGTATTCTCGAAGATTGATCTGCAATCTGGATATCATCAATCAAAGGTGAAGGAGGTTGACATACCAAATACTGCCTTTCGAACCAGGTATGGTCACTATGAATTTCTGGTGATGCCTTTTGGTTTGACTAACGCCCCAGCTGCCTTTATGGATATGATGAATAGGGTATTTAAAGAATATTTAGATGACTTTGTAGTTATATTCATTGATGATATATTGATCTATTCTAAAGATAACGAGGAGCACGCTAAGCATTTAAGAAAGGTGTTGCAAACTCTTCAGGAAAAACAGTTGTATGCTAAGTTGAAGAAATGTGATTTTTGGCTAGACCAGATTGCATTCTTAGGCCATATTGTGTCAGGTTCTGGAATATCTATAGATCCTGCAAAGATTAAAACCATCACAGAGTGGAATCCTCCTACCACACTCAAGGAGGTAAGAAGTTTTCTTGGTATGGCAGGATATTACAGGAAATTTTTGAAAGACTTTTCAAAGATAGCTTTACCCCTGACTCAATTGATGAGGAAAGGAGTCAAATTTGAATGGATAGACCAATGTGAGCAAAGCTTTCAGGAATTAAAGAGGAGATTAGTTTCAGCTCCTATTTTGGCCATTCCTAATGGAACAGGTGGGTATGCTATATATTGTGATGCCTCTCAGATTGGATTAGGGTATGTATTGATGCAGGATGACAAAGTTATAGCATATGCTTCCCGTCAGTTGAAACCATATGAGCAGAATTATCCTACTCATGATTTGGAGTTGGCTGCTATAATATTTGCTTTAAAAATTTGGAGACATTATTTCTATGGTGATAAATGCGATGTATATACTAATTATAAGAGTTTGAAATACATCCTTACTCAAAAAGAGTTGAACATGCGACAAACGCGATGGTTGGAATTGATGAAAGGCTATGATCTAGCCATTCACTATCATCCTAGTAAAGCTAATGTAGTTGCTAATGCATTAAGTAGGAAACAGTGTAGGAATCTGGTAACTTTAATCACTGATAGAGTGGAAATGTGGAGGGATTTAGAGCAGTTATAGTTAGAAATTATATTGCCAGGAGTGGAATCTAGATTAAATAGTTTGAGTATTCAGCCTACATTGAAAGATCAGATTCGGGAAGCACAGCTAACTGATGAGGAATTGAAAAAAGTTAGGAATAGTATGATTAGATATCCCGACTTTATATGTGATGAGACAAGAGTATTAAGATTCAAAGGTAGATTATGCGTACCAACAATAGAGAAGATCCAAAAAGCAATTCTAGATGAAGCTCACCATACCATTTATACAAACCACCCAGGAAGCAATAAGATGTACAGGGATGTGAAATCAGTGTATTGGTGGCCAGGGATGAAGAAAGACATTGCAGAATATGTGGCAAAGTGTAGCACTTGCCAACAAGTTAAAGCAGAGCATCGAAAACCTGGAGGGTTATTACAACCCCTCTCCATTCCTAAATGGAAGTGGGAGCAGATTTCCATGGATTTTGTTATAGGATTACTCGGGACCAGGAAACAGCATAATGCTATTTGGGTAATCGTTGATAGGCTGACTAAATCAGCCCATTTCCTTCCAATTCAACAGAGCATGCCATTATCTCGCTTAGCAACGTTATATATTAAGGAAATAGTGCGATTACATGGAGTACCAGCTTCTATTGTTTCTGACAGAGATCCCAAGTCTATTTCTAGATTTTGGCAAACCCTACAGGAAGCTATGGGTACCAAATTGAAGTTCAGTACAGCTTATCATCCTCAGACAGATGGTCAAACAGAGAGAACCATATAGATACTTGAGGATATGTTGAGAGCATGTGTTTTGGAGTAATTGGGATGAACATTTGCCACTAATCGAGTTTGCATATAATAACAGCTATCATAGTACTATATAGATGGCCCCATATGAAGCCCTATATAGAAGAAAATGTAGATCCCCATTATATTAGGATGAGATTGGAGAGAAACAAGTAGTGGGACCAGAAATGCTCCAGCAGCTGAAGGATAAAGTTCAGGTGATAAAGGCCAGAATGCAAACAGCACAAAGTAGACAGAAAAGTTATGTTGATAAACGCAGAAAACCATTAGAGTTTCAAGTTAGAGACTTTGTGTTCTTGAAAGTATCACCTATGAAGGGGGTCAAGAGATTTGGAGTAAAAGGGAAGTTGAGTCCTCATTATATTGGTCCATACCAGATTCAGAGGAGGATTGGAGCTGTGGCATATAAACTTGAGTTACCTACTGAGATAGCCAATATCCATAATGTATTCCATGTGTCTTCATTGAAGAAATGTGTTAGCGATCCGACAGTTGTCTTAGAACATCTACCAAAAGGACTCTAGGAGAATATGACATATGAGGAGTATCCCATTACCATTTTGGACAGGTCCACTAGGCAACTCAGAAACCGGGATATTACATTTATAAAAGTCCTTTAGAATAGCCATACTAAGGCAGAGGCCACATGGGAAAGAGAAGATCATATGAGGACTAAATATCCAGACTTATTCTAAACAGATAACTTCTGTTTCACCCTTAGGATATAAATATGTATGGCCTCACTTAAATTCTAAGTGTTTTGTAATTTAAGTGTAGGATATTAAAATACAATAAGTTGTACCCGTGTAGTAGTTTCGACGACGAAACTATTTTAAGGGGGGGAAAATGTGATGACCTAAACTTAAGCAATAATGTTAAAATTAAAATAATATATATATGTGTGTGTGTGTGTGTGTGTGTGTGTATAAGGTAAAATCAATGTTATATATATATATATATATATATATATATATATATATATATGTTATATGCTAAAAATAAAATAAAATAAATATATATATAATAATATGAATTATATGGGCATATATATATATATATATGGAATATATATATGTAAAAAAAATGTACATATTATATTATATTATATTATAGCTAAAAAGAAAATAAATAAAAGAGGAAGGAAAAAAAATACATAACAACACCCTCTTTCAATGTCAGCAAAATTAAGTAATATTATATATATATAGACATTAGAATAGAGAGAGAGAGAGAAAAAACAAATCATCAAAAATTAGATAAAAAAGAAACCAAAACTCTCTCCATTTCATCCGAATTTTCTAAGCAAATTGAAATTGAAATTTCCAACATGCAATCATCGGGATAGGAAGAAGAACAAGATTGAAGTAGGATGCAACAAGAATTTGAAGAAATTGAAGAAAAAAAATCAAATTAAGTAGGGAGGATTTTGTCTGTTCGTTCGAAGGGGGTAGGGTAAATCTGCTGCTAGGCCAAGCTAGGGTTAAGGTTTTGGGTGGGAGAGGATTCTGGCCGACATAGTGGTTGCCGGCTTTGGTCCCTGGAGGCCGATGAACGAAGCAGCCCCTAGTAATGCCTGAAACTTCCTATTTTTGTTAAAAATATCAAATGTTAATGAAAAAAATATGATTTTTGGTATTCAAGCATGATTTTGTATGAATATTAATGTGATAATTTTATTTTTCTAAAATTTGATTCACAAATATGTGGTCCTTAAGAAATGCTCTATTCTGGTTGTAAATTAAATTGGAAACTAAATTGGTCAAATGATGTATTTTTTATGTAATTTTTAGTATATAAGATCCTTATATGATTTATTAGATCACCAAATCAATAATTGTTCAGATTGGAGTCGTTTTCTATTTTTAGTGAATTTTTCAAGCTAATTACCCTATTCTGGCCGAATTAAATCCTTAGCAAAATTAGAGAATTTGATTTGATTAGTTGAATTTGATGTTCATTTGAGGTTCATTGAAGCATAATATGATTTAAGAAGCTTGGGTTAATTACGAAACAAAAACGGGAGTGTTCGGTGTAAGATCGTGATAATTTAGAACCATACGATACAATATAGAATCAGATCGAAATTTAATTACATTAATATATAATAGAGCGTAGTATACCCGTATGTATATGAATTATAAATTGTAGAAAAATGGTGGATTATACGAGGTTAGGATGGAATTTAGGGGTTTAGAATACTGAATTAGCAATGTAGGGTTCAATAGAGTGAATGAGGTAACATTGATTGATATACTGATGATTCAGATATTTCTATTGAGTAAGGAGGACAAAGGAATTTGGTTAGTGCGACTATTTGGATTGGCATACATTGTTTCAGGTGAGTTCCCCCTTAACTCCTCTCTTGGGTACAAGTAGTTGATAATGTAGACTACTTGTTGTTGGCTGAAATTACCTTGTACGATCAATTACCGTGATCAATGTAGGAGAATTGTTAAATTACATTGGTTTGCTGATGGCCGGTTATGTGTCATGATATGATTGGATTATGAGAAAAAAAAAAAAAGGGGGAACATTCTAGAAAATCCTATAATGAGAGTTGGGTGCAAGATTTGATTATACTATTCCTGATTGTATGTGATGTAATGAACTTAAATTGTTGAATGCTTCATGATTGTGATGTAATGCTGGGTTATTTTTAGCTTATTAGATGGAGTTTATATGACTGGTTAAATTCATACTATTGCTGTCTTGGTAACGATGAAATATTTAAATGGATAATAAAACAGGGTTTAGGCTATAAGTACCTACTAACCCAAAACACTTAATGTAAGAAAAGTCATGTTCCCTACCTAGTAAGTTTGTGATACGACCTTTGAGTCGACCCGAATGGGTTTGAGGCACGGTCGACGGACCAACCCGGTTCAGTGACCTATGGGGATCTGGTCACCCCTTCTGTTCGAGGCAGGTGAAAGGTGAGCTAAATGTTTCTAACTAAAATGAGTATATAAGGATGTCTTAATCGGTTGAGAAAACATTAAGTTTTGAAAAGTACATGAGGGTAGTTTATCTATCAGTTGGCAGGCTTTGCCTAGATTAACTGAAAAATATTTGTGACCTGTGAGTGAATAGGAGTGATTGAAATGGTCTCTAATGAAAAGGTTATGAGTTTAGCAAAATGGAATTATAGGGAAAATATCACTAAGTAAGATCATGGTGATGTTAAAATGTAAAAAATTGAATTAGGTTTCATGCGAGTATGACTTGAGTTGAAAACTTGCTTGCTTGAGTAATCACTTCGAGGTATTTGATAATATTGTTGATTACTATTATGTGATTTTGTTGTTTGTTTTTACTGGGTTGCTTGATTTTATACTCACTTTGCTTCTTAAGAAGCTGAGGGGTTAGTGTTTTTGCTAACCTCAGGTATAGGTACTGAAGAATAAGTTATTGGAGACTCGGGTTTTTGGAGAGCGTCAATAGAGGCAAAGAAGCCCTTAGTTTCATTTTGGAACCTCTGTTATTTGTAATAAGATCTATAGGTGTTAATCTTCATATTGTACTGTAAATATTTGTGTGTATAAGGTTGGATTTGTAATCTTTTGAGCCACTTAAGGCTATAGGATTAATCATGGGCTATGCCTACTTACCGGGAATGCAGATCCCGATGGTATATATATATGATGTATGATGTGACATGAGATTTTAAGTACATGTGTTTAGATATGATGTGGATATGAAATGATAGTGCTGTTATCGCCATTTTACAGGACGTTTATAAAATTTCATACAGGTTGGAGTTACAGGTTCAATATTTGCAGAATTTTCCTTATCTCTAATTTAGAGACGGCATAGCAACCCACCTACAGGTACCAAGGATAGTTACAGAAATTTTGGAACAGGTTCAAGAATCGGACCTAGTAGATGGGTCGCTACATCAGTTATGCAAAAAAAAAAAAAAAAGGAAAGGGAGAAAATAGCCCAATGAGCCACCATATGGGAAAATTTTATTAAATGCATGTTTAGATATGGTTGGACATGGGTCATTTAGAAAACTAAAATGGAATACCATTGTGTACCCATCAAGTTGTAGTGGTTTATACCATCACTTGATGGTGATTAAGCAATTCCACTCCAGGCTTCAATGTAGCCACTTGTTAGAGCCGAAGAACTTTTAGAACCCACTCTGATTATCATGCATATGTATTTTATTTTACTTTGTTTAGCAAACGAAAAGTAATGTGGCACTATGAACATAAAGCTACAGTTTTTAGGCCATGTAAGTGTTTAAATATTAATAAAATTTTACAGTTTTATGACTCAGATCAGATGTCATATTACTATTCAGTTGGTATTTGTGGCATTATTTATGTATCATATAGGTTTTCCTTACCAAAAAGAAAAAAAAAAAAAGAAGAAGAAAATTTAAAGAAAATGAAATGAAAATTTCAAAAAGAAAAAAAAAAGAAAAAGAGAAGACAATAGTTTTTCCATAAAAATATATATAAATATATAGCAAATTTCTATAACCTTGTAAATTATTATTACTTTTATGTTGTAAATAGTAACCACTCCTATATTATCCCTTTCCAAGTTGCCATCTTTTAATAATTCATTGCCTTTCTATAATCTTAAGTGTTATCTATGTAAAATAATTATCTCTTTTCATGGATTGTCATAGTCCATTATTCCTATCACTTCTCATGGCTTCATTGTCTCCATAATGTCAACTTTGTAATAAATTTGGTCAATTCTCTAGACATGTATGTAAATCATTTTGTATAAAGCATAAGCGCCTCTTATACTTTATGTCACTTAAGAACCCTAGTGACCCTGAAGTTTGGGAACTTCGACCATCCCTTGGTAAAGCAAGAACCTTACTCATCCCTTAGAAAGCTTAGGAAATTAGGTGATCCTCTAATTAAGAGGTTTAAGAGTCATATTCTTCCTAAAGTTTTGGAACTTTGGCTGTACTTTAGTAGAATAAAAAACCTTAGCTATCCTTAAGTTTAGAAGCCTTGGTTATTCCTTGAGAAGAAAATAGGAGGCTTAGTCATCCTTGAATTTAGGAACTTTAGTTATCCCTTATTGTCAAAATAGGAACCTTAATCATCCTTAAGTTAAGGAGCTTTAGTTATCCCTTATTCAAGTAGGAGTTGTAGTTGTCCTTTGAAAACTTAAGAGTTTTAGCCATCTAAAACTCTAATCATGTTAAATAATAATAAAGTGACCTTGAAACAGGGGCAATTTTTTATTTTTTTCAAAAACATTTTTAAAAAAAAATAATTAAAAAAAGGGGAACATTGCTAACAAGAGAAGATTTTCATAAAGCTTTAGAAAATTACTCTTAAGCAGACTTGCCTAACCTAAAGCTTGGAATCAGTCACTTTAAAACCTAAAAGCCTACAATGAGCCACAACCTCGATACATGAAGTTGATCACTTTAGGAGGCCACTAAGATCTAACTCCAAAACGTAACCAGGAAAGCAAATAATGAAATACTGGATTCTCTAAAACTACTAGAGATGGAATTTGTTCATCTACCAACACACTAAGGAAGTCCTAAACACAAGACCCTAAGCTCAAACACGAATTCTCCTAAACACAAAGTCCATCACTACTAATGTTTAGTCTTTTACACAAACAAGCCTAACTTGGTCATATCAAAGCTAGTGAATTGAGCTTAGAGGGGCAATCAATTCTAAGAAAACAATAAGTCACCCAAAGGATTAACCCATCCAACTAAGTTTGGGGTAGTTAACTCATCAAGTGACTAATTACGGGCATTTTTAAAATAGCCAATGGGATCATTGTTTAATCCAACCAATCTAGTATAAAGCAAACCGGGTGAAAGTCAAGCAGAGATGATAAAAAAAAATTGCATAAAGGAAAGGTATCTCATCATTTGGAAGTTTAAAATGAAAAGAGGCAAACTATATCCCATAAACTAAGCCCTAAACACATTTGAGAGTTGAATGACATCATAGTAAGAATTCATGACTCATTCCTTAAAGGAGGTGCATCTTGAATTTGGTACACAAGTCAAAGTGATGTTAGGCATTCATTTCTCTACCCTAAGCACTAATATCCCTTGATAACCCCATTGAGCCATTTTGAGAAACATTCTTTAAAAATTAACCCTGTCAAGAACCACCCCGCACTAGGGCAATTAAGAGGTTAGGAGCATCAATTAAGAGAAAAGGATGAAATTAACTTATGCTTATCTTAATCACATCAACTCAAGAGTAATCATTATCATAGATACTTTATTTTCTTAAGATGAAAGAAACTCTCCAAGCACATATCACACTCAATTTTAGGGTTGAATCATCTCCATCCCGTCAAAAGCTTACTAAAAAAAAGAGGGTTAAAAAAAGAATGAAAAATAAAAAAAATGCTGAAAATTTCCAAAGAAAAAATGCAAGCTAAGCAATTTGTGAAATAGAGTATATGTTATCAATCCCATCTACGATAATTATCACTCATGAGGCTCTCCTGATTAAAGGAAATATTTTATCTTAAGTAAGGTTCTTGACTTATAAACCTAGGATAAAATGAATATCACTTTTTTGAAACTGGCTTATGCATCATATCCCCTTTGTTCAGCCGTTGACCAAAAGCTTATGTTATAGTTCCTAAAAAAACCTAGCAGATTGATCAAGCAGTATCACTTACAAGCTAGACCATAATTTTTGGAATAGAAGTTAGGTGTGAAAATAAGCCTAAAAGAGAGCGTAAGTAAGTCCCCTTTGATTAAGCAACTCAAATGGTGGGATACTTAATCCTTAAGTGACAATGTTTGAAGTCATCAAAATCCCTAATTACCTGGGAGATGATCATGTAGCTCATCATGCAGTTATTTGACTCTAAGAACCAAAACCCAAGTCTGGAAACCATGGGTGATTATTAGGGAAAATTTTTCACTTATTCAAAGCCAATGAAGATTCTCTTCTGATAAAGATTACATTAGGAGGATTGGCCCAAGGATGATCAAGGACAAGATAAGGAGTTAGGAACAAAGAGTATGGGCATATTCGAAGTGCAGATCACGAAGACGGAAGTCAGGAGCGGAATCAAAGGCCAATATCTTCAAGAGTATTGAAGACCGCCAGCCTTAGAGGCTTAAGCCACCGGCCTAAGTGGCCAGCATAGAAGTGCATGGAAAGCCAGCTTAAAAGCCACCGGCCTAAGTGACCGGCTTACTTTAATAAAGGCCGGTTCAATCTTGAATGTAAGCCGCTAGCTTAGGTGCCGGCTTAGATGGAAATTATAGGCCGGCTTTTGTCCAATTTAGGCCGCTAGTGTAGATTGATTTCCTTAGTCGCAAGTAGGGTTTTTGTGATGTTTTATATACATTTGTTGTGAGACTATAAATAGTCATCACACCTTCATTTGTACAAAAAGCTTTGAACATTTTTACTCATCGATTGAGAGAGATTTCTCTTTGGTTCTTTGAAGAACCATCGAACTTATTGGATTCTTGAATCCATGGCATTCATTCCTTAACTTATCAATCGATCCTTCCATAATCGATTGTGGCGTTATCGTGTATACCAAGATTCTTGTCTTGTTTATAGACAAAGGGTTACAGTGTCTATTATTCTTGAGAAATCCTGGGTTGTGAGGTTAGCAAATCGATTGTCGGGTTTCATCACAGGTTAGCGGGGTTCGTATCATTTGGTATCAGAGCAATTAAATTTGTCAGGATCACCTATCCTTTTGTTATTTCAATTACCTAGTCTTAGATCTAGGGTTTAGATAAAAAAGAAATCGTTCTTTTTTAAATTCGATCTGCAATTGGATTTCAATTGATTGTTGTTAGTGTTTGAAAGGAATCATATGCATTTCCTTTCTCAAGAATCAAAAAAGGAAATTTCAAATAAAAAAAAAAAGAAAAGAAGAAAAAGAAAAGGGAAATTGCTGTCAATTGGGTTATGTTGAATTGGAATTGAAAATTGTGGAGACTATTGTTATTGTTTGTGATTTAGAGTTTATTTTGGTGATCCTTAATTGAATTCTTAGCATTTTGTGAATCTTGTCAAATCGTGATACGAAATTGCTGTTGAGAAAGTTGGGTGGATTTCTACAGGAACAAAAATCTAATTGGATTGTTAGTTTCAGAAGAACAGAAAAGAGGAATTGTTGAGTAGGTAAAGATTGGTGAGAACAATAGGGCGATTTGAGTGAAACACATAAGTGAGTGAGTTTGAGAGATTACATTTTATTACTCCTAACATTATTTTGTGCAGCAATATGTCTCATAGAAAGTCTTCTGAAAATGTTGATGGGGAGGAGTTTATTGTTCAAGAGAAGTTGTTGGTAGTTAGGAGAGTCTGGAATGTATAGGATAGAGAAGAGGAAGAGGTGCAAAGGGAGAACATATTTCATACTAGGTATCTTGTTAAAGACAACGTATATGGTGTGATTATAAATGGTGGGAGTTGTACTAATGTGGCAAGTGCAACTATGGTTAAGAAATTAAGACTTTCCACTAGTGAGCATCCTCAACCTTACAAATTGCAGTGGTTGAATGATAGTGGTGAAGTGAGGGTGGACAAGCAGGTGCTAGTTACATTTTGCATTGGAAGGTATGAAGATAACGTTTTGTGTGACATAGTTCCGATGCAAGTTACTCACTTGTTGCTTGGAAAACCATGACAGTTTGACAGGTGGGTTAAGCATGACGGCTTTACCAATAAATATTCCTTTGAGTACATTCAAAGGCTAGTTACTCTTGTGCCTTTGACCCCTAAACAAGCTTATGAGGACCAGCTGAAATTATAAAAAGAGAGTGGTCTAAAGAAAGAGAGTGAAAAAGAGATAGTGAGTGAGAGTCCAAAAGAAAAAAGAGAAGGAAGATGAGGTTTGTGAGAAAATAAAGGTAGAGGAAGATGAAGCTTGTGAGAAAATAGCTGAAAGAAAAGTCGAGAGAAAAGAAAATTTTTATGAACATCAAGTGAAGCTACCAAGAGAGAGTGAACAAAAGGGAGTTAGTAAAAAAAAAAAATTGAGCTCTATTGTAGGAGAAAAGGAGAGAGAGTCTGAGTCAAAGAAAAGCAAAAAGAGAGGAAGAACATTGAGTGATGAGAGAAAATAGAGTAGAAAGAAAATTCTGATGAGAGACTCGGTGAGGTTAAGAATGTTCTATGTGTAGGAATAAAGAGATCTACTGAGGTACATGAAAAGACTAAGATCAATATTGAGAGGCAGAAGAAGCAGTGTGCAAAACGATTCCCAGCATAGGGGCGTTCAAGGCGGCTTCCAAGAGATGAGGGTCCATTTCGAGTCCTCGAGTGCATAAATGATCATATTTACATATTGGAATTGCCAAGTACGTATCCAACTAGTACTAATTCTAATATTACTAATTTGAGTCGGTTTCATGCAAGTGATGATTTGTGAACAAATCCTTTTCAAGATGAGGGGAATGATAAAGATCACATTAGGAAGATTGGTCTAAGGATGATCAAGGATAAGATAAGGAATTGGGAACAAACAGTACGAGCATATTCAAAGTGCGGATCACGAGGATGAAAGTCGGGAGTGAAATCAAAGGTCGATAACTTCAAGAGTATTGAAGACCACTGGCCTAAGTGGCCGACCTTCAAAGAAGGTTGGCAGCCTAAAGTAGCCAACATAGAAGTGCATGGAAAGCCAGCTTGAAAGTCGTCAGCCTAAGTGGTTGGCTTACTCTAATAAAGGCCGGTTTAATCTTGAATGTAAGCCACTAACTTAAGTGCTGGCTTAGATGGAAATTATAGGTTGGCTTTTGTTTAATTTAGGCCACCGACATAGATTGATTTCCTTAGTCACAAGTAGGGTTTTTGTACCATTTGTATACATTTGTTGTGAGACTATAAATAGTCGCCACACCTTCATTTGTACAAAGCTTTGAACATTTTTGCTCATCAATTGAGAGAGATTTCTCTTTGGTTCTTTGAAGAACTATTGAACTTATCGGATTCTTGAATCCGTGGTGTTCATTCTTTAACTTATTAATCAATCCTTCCATAATCGATTGTAGCTTTATCATGTATACCAAGGTTCTTGTCTTGTTTATAGATAAAGGGTCGTGATGTCCATCGTTCTTGAGAGATCTTAAGTTGTGAGGTTAGTAAATTGATCATCGAGTTTCGTCACGAGTTAGCGAGGTTCGTGTCATCTTCCTCGTTAGCAATATTTTATAAATGTTTCAAAAAAGGAAATCTTTGAAAGAAATGTTTTTCAAAACAATCAAGCCTTAGTAAATTTAAGTCCATCCTCATTAGTAAATCCAACTTACTTAAGTTTATTCTCGTTAGGAGATAGCAAAACCCTATGAAGCCCATCAGTAGGTGGCATTCCATTTTAAATCTAGCCTTATTAGTGGCTAACACCCATTTAAGTCAATCCTCGTTAATAGATGGCAACTTAATTAAGTTCATTCTCGTTAGGAGATGGCAAAGCCCTACTAAGTCCATTCTCGTTAGTAGATGGCACCCCATTAAGTCCATTCTTGTTAGTATATGGTAACTTATTTAAGTCCATTCTCGTTAGGAGATGACAAAACCACATTAAGCCTATCAAAAGATGCCATCCTAATAAGTCTAGTCTCATTAGTAGCTAGCAATCCTTTTAAGTCCAAGCTCGTTAGTAGTAGTCATTTTCCTTAAGGCCATTCTCGTTAGTAGGTGGCAACTCAATAAGTCTAGCCTGATTAGTAGCTAGCAACCCTTATAAGTCCATTTTTGTTAGTAGATGGCATTATATTTAAGTCTAGGCTCATCAGTACCTAGCATCTTTTCTAAGTCCAAGCTCATCACTAGCTAGCATCTTCTTTAAGCCCATCCTCATCAGTAAGTGGCAACCTAATAAGTTTAGCCTCGTTAGTACCTAGCAACCCTTATAAGTCCATTCTCATTAGTAGATGGCATTATATTTAAGTCTAGGCTCATTAGTAGATTGCATCTTTTATAAGTCTGAGCTCGTTAGTAGCTAACATCTTCTTTAAGTCCATCCTCGTTAGTAGGTGGCAACCTAATAAGTCCAGTGTCGTTAAAACCTTTATAAGTCCATTCTCATTAATAGATAGCATTATATTTAAGTGTAAGCTTGTCAGTAGCTAGCATCTTTTATAAATCCAAGCTCGCTAGTAGTTGGCATCTTCTTTAAGTCCATCCATGTTAGTAGGTAGCAACCTAATAAGTCTAGCCTCACTAGTAGCAAGCAACCCTTATAAGTCCATTCTCGTTAGTAGATAGCATTATATTTAAGTCTAAGCTCGTCAGTAGCTAACATCTTTTATAAATCCAAGCTCATTAGTAGTTGGCATCTTCTTTAAGTCCATCCTCATTAGTAGGTGGCAACCTAATAAGTCTAGTCTCATTAGTAGCTAGCAACCCTTATAAGTCCATTCTCATTAGTAGATGGCATTATATTTAAGTCCAGACTCATTAGCAGTTAACATCTTTTATAAGTCTAAGCTTGTCAACAGCTAACATCTTCTTTAAGTCCATCCTCATCAATAGGTGGCAACCTAATAAGTCTAGCCTCATTAGTAGCTAACAACCCTTATAGGTCCATTTTCGTTAGTAGATGGTACTATATTTAAGTCCAGGCTTGTTAATAGTTAGTATCTTTTATAAGTCCAGGCTCATCAGTAGCTAACATCATTTATAAGTCCAAGCTCATCAGTAGTTGGCATCTTCTTTTAAGTCCATCCTTGTCAATAGGTGGTAGCTTAATAAGTCTAATCTCATTAGCAGTTAGCAACCCTTATAAATCCATTCTCATTAGTAGATGCCATTATATTTAAGTCCAAGCTTGTCAGTAGTTGGAATCTTTTATAAGTCTAAGCTTGTCAATAGCTAGCATCTTCTTTAAGTCCATCCTTGTCAGTAGGTGGCAACCTAATAAGTCTAGTCTCGTTAGTAGCTAGCAACCCTTTTAAGTCCAAGCTTTTAATAGCTAGCATTCTATTTAAGTCCAAATTTTTCAATAGTTGTCATCTTATCTAGATCCATTCTTGTTAGTAGATGGCACCAATTTTAAGTCCAAGCTCATCAATAGCTAGCATCTTATATTTAAGTCTAGGCTTGTCAATACCTGGCATCTTATATTTAAGTCCAAGCTCGTTAGTAGCTGGCATCTTTTATAAGTCCAAACTCGTTAGCAACTGGCATCTTCTTTAGGTCCATCCTCGTTCATAGGTGGCAACCTAATAAGTCTAGTCTCGTTAGTTGCTAGCAACCCTTTCAAGCTTATCAATAGCTCGCATCCCATTTAAGCTCACTCTCGTTAGTAGATGGCATCGTATTTTAAGTCTAGTCTCATTAGTAACTAACTATCTTTTATAAGTCTATTCTCGTTAGTAGTAAGCAACCATTAAAGTCCTATCTCATTAGGGAAAAACTTATGTCTTTTTGGTCTTTACAATAAAGTTATATTCGAACTTCATTACAAAGAGGGGCAGTTATAGACATCTCATTTTTGCCTTCGTCCAGATTTTTCAAAAAAAATAATATTAATAATAAAAAGAAGAGCCTAGTTTAGGAGATAATAAAAATTAAATAAAAAAGAATAAAATAGAAATAATTTAAAAATAATAATAAATAAATAAATAATAATCATAAAGTTTTTAATTAATTAAAAGACCTAAACAAAAATGAAAAAAAAATTATAAAAATAAGAGATAACAAAAAAAATGAATATTTTCAATTAAAGTAAGGAGATATAGATTTCTAAATTAAACTTAAGAGCCTCAAAACTACAAAAATCAATTAGGATAGTCAATTAAAATGCAATTTAATTACAATAGAAAATTGAGAAAAGGGTCAACCTAGTTGGCTCGTGTGTCTACCCAATGCGCTTATAGGGGTTGTAGGTTGTTGGTTTGATTCTCACGGAAGGCACTTTGTGCCAGTTTTTTTGTTCTTTTTCCTAATTGCCCCATGGCAGCACACAATTGGCCAAAAGGGATCATGTGCTTCACATATGATCATCTTCTTCCTCTGGTTGGCAACCTCAGAAGGGAAGAACAAATGGATGAGGATGAGTCTTGCCCACCCAAACTAATTTTTTCATGCAAATCTATCAACATTTAACCAAAAAATTTATATACATCAATTTTGACCCAAAAAAAAAGGCAAATCAACTAACACCAAATCCGCATCCTACACCCTCGAAAACCTAGGGAACCACTCTTCGACCACTTGAAACGGTTGCCGGAGCACTTGGGAAGTCCACTACTATTCATCCACTCTAACCTCGATCCAACCCATATCCACATGCAACTCGATCCGTGTCTACCCTAACATAATCGGTTGGTGATTTTTTTTTCTTCTTTTCTTTATTTTGTTTTTATGTTTGTTCTATTTTATTTTTATTTTAATTTTTTTCAACTTACCTTTAGCTTAGAAAAAACTTTAAAATAATAAATTTGAAGTGCTTGTCGAGTTTTCGTGGTGTTACCATCACTCAATGATGAATAAAAATAAAAAATTAAAATAAATAATAAAAGTCATTAGTATAAAAAAATAAAAATCTACAAAAGATAAAAATAAAAATATTTAGTTTTAGTTAGGATCTTAGAAATAAAAAAAAACATAAAAATGAAAATTTTAGAGTATAAAAAATCTTTAATATAAATAAAATTTTTGGAACAAAAAATACAATAAAAAGTGGAATGGATAAAATATAAAAATAAAGTTTTCCTTTTTTAGTATAAAGTTTTTAATTAAATTTTTATAGTATAGAATAGAAAGAAAGAATAAAATATAAAATACCTAAAAATGAAAAGTACATAAAAAATAAAAATAAAAACTTTTATTAAAATCTAGTATTTTAGGGTTTTATCACTTTGAGCTTTTTTTTAAATTAAAAAAAATTAATATGATACTTTTCCCAAACTTAGGTTATCTTAGGTTTTTCTAAAATCACCACATAATAATCTAGGTCATCTAAGTGTTTTCTTAATAAAAATTAATATCTTTAAATAACGTAAACCCAATATTTTTTATTAAATAAAATTAATCAACAAACTAAAATTTTATAAAAGAAAAAGCGAACTATGGAGGATTTGGTCCCGACTAGTGGGTATATAAGCACCTTCGAGGCAACTATAACAAAATAAAAACTTTTGGTTAGAAAAAATAACCATAATAAAATAAAAACTTTAGTTTAGTAAAAATAACCATAATAAACTAAAAACTTAAGAATGGGAAAATAAGAAAAAATAAAATAAAAACTTTAGAAAAATTAGATGAATAAAAACTTAATAAAATTAGTTTAAGTTATTAGCTTAATAAAATAAAAACTTTAGATTACTTTAGAAAATTTGTATAATAAACTTCAGACTTGAGGTTTTTTTTTTTAGCATAAATTCACAATCTTATAAAATCATAAAAGCATAAAAATAATAATAATAAATAGCATAGTATAATATATTACAATAGATACATGAAAAATAAATCTAGAAATGTAATGGGCTTTTAGTAAATATTCCTAAAAAATTTACATGGTTAAAATTTAGGTTTTAATAGGTTAAATCCTAATCTAGCATTTCTAGTTAAATATTTTTTTTGAAATATTTTTTAGAAAAATTCATTAACTAAAAGTTAGTTAAGGTTAATCTACGCAATTAACCTTTACTTATTTTCTAACTTAGATTGGTGGCAACTCTTTTTAAAAATTAATTTTTCTTAGTTTAGTCAAGTAATCTATATTAAAAAGTTAGAATTTGATATAGATTAAAATTAAGAAAAATGGCTAAAAATTGACTCGACAATTTGCATACCTACCAAATTTACAATACCATACCCAATTACTCATGTTAATATCCAATATTCAAACCACAACTTCCCTTTACCGTATTATAGCTTTTATATCATCAATTAATCACCAAATTAAATTAATTCCATTAGGAATCTGCAAACTAGCTTAAGCAGCCCTCTACTACAAAAGAGGGCAGTCATGTCCAATTTTCAAAATTCTTGATTTTTAATTTAAATATAATCTATTAGTAACCTAAAAATTAAGTCAAAAATACATTATTTACTTTTCCAAAAATTACATTAGACTTTCGGCTAAAGCAGGGAATTTGTTAGAGAAACTATATATAAACTATGAATTCCATCAAAATAAAATTATAGCATTAATCCACACACAAAATTAATCATGGAAACAATTTTTCATAATTTTTTCACACAGTATTTTTTCCAAATTTTCTTCTAACCAGGCGCAAGATTGGTGGTGTTGGTTCACCGGCCTTCGACCATCGGCGCCACCCAAAGCTTGTCGGCCAGCTTCCCCAGATCGACTTCCTTTAGCCACCAGAACCACGCAACAGCGCCTCTACAATAACCCACCAAACCAACTAACCCAGCGGCCAACTCTTCTATTTTGTATTTCCTCTACTCTTTTTTTTTCCCGATTCCCTCCTTCCCTCGCTGATAAACTTCTCTTGGGAGAGATTGAAGATAATTCCTAAGCTAGTTTGTGGTAGTGTGATTTAGATCTCTCTACTAATCCTATCTTATTATGCTCCTCCACACATGCTTCGGTGACATCATAGTGCAATAATCAATTTATTATTTTATTGTATCTCAAGCTAAGTAAAATTTGTTCCTTCCTTTTTTTTTTTTTTGGCATATATATATATATATATATTCCTTCTTGTTCTATTTCCCATGTGCTACTCGCTATATATATATATAAGGATTGAATTTGTTACATTATGATATTGGGCTAAGCTCATTGTATATTCAGGCTTGACTCCTTAGGTTAAGTAACAGAGCCATAGAGTCTTATCCATATTGGGATGACTTAGTAAGATTTGGCCTAATGGGCTTAGCGTAAGGATTAGATTAGCCCATCCATTTTCAACCTTTCTTAGATAGACTCACATTCAATAAGGTAAGCTACTGGCCTTGGATCCATTGTAAGCTCATTAGGATAACCTTGAATGAGTGAGCTTGATCATGTCCATCAATCATCAATGTGATCTAACAAATGTCATTTTGCTAAAGAGTTTATAATTACCCTATCATGCCTCCTCATTTGTCACTGGAGATGCTGTAGAGATCAAAGAAGCAGTGCAATCCTATGAATCTCTACTCTCAAAGCAAAACAAGAAAGGAAACTAAAAAAGAAAAATTATAATCGTACATATCAACTTTAGAGACTATTTAGCTTCTAAATTGATTGGATTGTGACCTAAAGTAAAGTAACAACTTAACTTACTCTAGGCACAACCACATCCACTTAATAGTGCCTAAAGTTAACCAAAAATCCTTTAAAATATATATATTTTTTAAATAGTACGTGAATAAGGTCGAAGGAAAAAATATTACATGAATAAAGTACTAAAGGTGCATGTAGTGTATAAGTTTTCAATACAAAAAAACTTTGTATTGAAAGCACATGCAGTGAATGAGCCTTCAATACAATTTTTTTTTTTTTTCATGTGCCTTCAATACATGCATTACAAGTGCCTTCAGTATAATTTTTTTATATATATATTAAAAACCCATACACTACATGTGCCTTTCACTGCAACATTCATTACTAGAACATTTGTTGCAAGGTAGACCTCTAAACATAAAGTCATATATCCCTACTCTAATCTTAAATGTTGTAGCATATCCAAAACACCAACTCTAACTAATGAACACACATAATGGCAATAATAAGAAAAAAAATATAAGCAATTATATCAATCACAAGTTAATAATATAAGAAAAAGTAAAACAAACTTTTCATTAAAATATAGAACATTTCAAATATTCATAGAAATGTTCAAGATAAATCATAAACAACTCCATCCTATCATACTCTTACTCTTAGTGAACGGTCTAGTGATTCTAGATATGATAGATCTGTACTCAGTTCATCTCACATCAAAGGTGGAAAGAGCTTGTGACTCTTGTGTTATAGGAAATTACAAGGGCTTGTCAAAGTTATGTAGAGGAACTAGGCTTCATTGTACTAAAGGCTATAAGTCGTCACTAATATTCGGTCAACAGTAGTGTAACCTTCACAGAGCAAGTGGGTAGGGATAGGATTGCTAAAAAAGTGCCTATGGGAGTAATGAACGAGCTAGTATTGGGAGTTAAGCTGCCTATGGTGTCCTCAACCATGATGTCTGGAAGAGTGTAGTTATGATGGATCTGCTTATCCCTCTATCATCCTCTTTTAACTCTTGCTTTGTTAACTATACAACACGATCGTAGTGCAAGTGTAGGATTTACTAAAGGTGTGTACTCTAAGTCTGCAACAACCTCCTCCTCTAATGGTTGCTCGTGCTAAGCGATATGAAAAAATACAACTCTACCATGATCCTCAAGTAGCTATATGTTAGCATCGGCTAGGGAAACTACTAAAGAAAAATAACATAATATGCATACATGGTAGAAGGTGTCAGCTTGGAAGAAGTAGAAGAAAACGTATAAGCAGAACTTAGTCATATAGTCTAGTCAATATGATATTGTAAGTGTATTTCTTATCAAGTGTCCAATTACTACTTCAATACACCCCACATTATAGCAATTAACATGTCTATACCACCGAATGTAGTTTGGAGGTACACTATCACCATATTCCAATAGGATATTATAGGAGTGACAATCTTCTTAATGGGCAATGTAGGATGCATGCAATACTATCCAATCACTGTCAATCCAATCCCGTAAATCAGCATGGTGCAAGTGGGACTCTATGTCGACATCGATAGGCACTTGCTGGAACACACCAAACTAGCAATAAACACAATCTAGATTATGCCACTCTACAATATGAAAGCATATCAATGATACCCGAGCTATTCAAATGCCTCTAACCATATGGTAGAATGGGAGTATGTTGATGAGATCCTTAGGATAAGGTTGCCAAATAACCTAACTTTAAACATGCAAAGGTTAATGAAGATTTATAATATCTAGCAAATATAAAAATATATAAAGAAAACATACTTGTTGTAGGTTCTGATGGTCAAATGCATCCCTATATGCTTGAACAACATGCGCGGGGTGTTACATAGCGTCTCAAGCTATCCTCCACTGAGACACCAAGGGCCAACCATCCTCTAATGAAAAATGGAATGGCATCCTATGGTTCGCTATCACCCAAATAACTTGCTTCTTGGAATCTATGAGCTTGTATAGTATACATGTGCGTTGGTGGATGTATGGCATACATGTCATTAATAACATTTTTAGTAGGACCCTCATCCTCATCGAAATACTCCTCATACATTGCAAAGTACTCTACAATAGCATTAATTTCCATTAGAGAGTGGACAGCTTGATTTAATTTTGAATCATAAAAGTTTTCTTTATTGCTCAAAAGTTTAGAAGTTGGCACTAGAGCCATTTCATCACATATTGGTGAATTAGTCTTCATGCTTAACCCTTCCTCCTATTGAGGTGACGAGGTATCGACTGCCAAGGGTTCTTCTTCATTCGGATATTGTAATTCCTCATGAATTTCAACATATAAATCTTGTATGCACTTCTCCCCGAAAACTACAACCATTTCAATTACATTCTCAACATTATCATCATCTATAATTGGTATCAACTTATATCTCACCCCCCATGAAAATAGTGCAAATGCTTATGTAATATCTCAACACGAATCGTAGTTGGATTAAGTCCAATGTTTCCATAAATCCTATACAAGATTTTTTTATAGTTTGAATCCCTCCTCAACTTCAACTTCTTCGTCAATCCATTCTCATAATTAGGCCCATCATTGTCATACACAATGTTATCTCCCGCGTATACAATAAATTTCACCACCCCAACCATTTCCAACCTAATTACATAACATGTACATATTTAGTCTCATGAAAATTTGCATCAACTCCCTATTACATAATTTTGAACTTCTATCCATACATTCCAAAACAAATGTCATTTCTAAATCTCTATAACTCCCACATTTCACATATTTCGCTACTACTCCACATACATTGTGAAATAATACACCTCAAATAACAGAAATTAAAAAGAAAAAACATTCAATTAATCCATAAATTATGTTATATTTCAACTTTTTTTATTGAAAGGATATACATAGATATTGCTCTAAGTATCATTAAAATTCCCAAAATAAATATACAACTTGTTTTTGAATTATCAAGAAAACTCATTGATAAATTTATTTCTAATAATTGAACAAATAAAGAAACAATTGATAATACAAATAAAATTATAATTCATTTTTTTAACTATAAAAAAAAATATTTTCTGATTTTAGTAATACAAATTCAAAGATTTTTTTTTTTTTTACCCCTCCTCCTTATCTTGATTCATTCAATTGGTATGAATTTGTAACAAATGCAAATTTTTCCGTGAGTATAACATTTTTAGGAATTTTTATAGCATCTGTTTTATATAAAACCTT
The DNA here is from genome assembly GCA_037954665.1 of Laguncularia racemosa. Lineage (NCBI taxonomy): Eukaryota > Viridiplantae > Streptophyta > Magnoliopsida > Myrtales > Combretaceae > Laguncularia > Laguncularia racemosa. The sequence goes on from JBBMOL010000011.1 coordinate 6,418,807, forward strand.
TTATTCATCTTTAAAACGTTGGAATTTACAAAACTTATTTTGTTAAAAAGGTCCTAATAGAATTCTATGGGACAAAATAATATATGTCATATATAATTGGTCCTATAATCGTGGTTACATAAACACGTTTCAAGCAGTATCTTTTATTTATGGTATATGAGGATTAACTAAATTAACTTTTTTCTAATGGTAGATTCTAAATATCAAAACTTTACTACACAAAATCTTATTTTTTTAGAACAAGTTAAGGGGAGTGGGCATTATTAGCGAAGGAGAAGCAAAAAAGTTGGTTTTTTAAAAAATATAATCTTCAATTGTACACATAACATAACTATATGAAATTTAGGTTTCAAAATTAACTTTATACTAAACAAAGAGCCCTTTAAGTAATTTTAACGAACACTTTCCATGCATTCCAAATAAGTATCATGCTCAATAACTTTTACACTTCTATAAACTCCGCATTTCACATATTTGAGCACTATAGTACTCACATAATCAAATACTATAATTTTTTTTAACTAAAATCATCATTTTTATGCATAATATAGGTATATCATACATGGGTTTTAAGTTTAAGTTTACAAATAAAACACTCTAAAATGGCACATAAAATGTCTTATAACACAAATAGATTGCACACCTTCTAAATTTGTTCAATTTGATATTGATTTGTGCAAAAATCCCAAATTTTCTTACCTATATGTTATGCATGCACCTTTAATACAAATTTTTTTGTACTAAAAACTCATGCACTACATGTGTCTTTAATACCTTATTTACATAATATTTTTTTCCTGGACTCTATTAACATAATATTTTTTTAAAAATAACATTTTTTAGGATTTTAGCCGCTTGCAGTCCACTCATTAACCGCTTTTAAGTGCATTTTGTGACCAGGTTCAAGCATTCAACCATGAAAATAAACCCTCTAAACTAGAGGTGAATGTAGGAACATGAGATTAAGGAAGGTAAATTTACTATTAAAATTAAAATAACTTATATAAATAGTATATATATATATATATAATAAGAATTTGTTATTATTGGAAATATATCATATAAATATTTAAATAGAAAACTATAAATAAAGTTAAAAGAGCAATATGATGTAAATATAAGTATTCTTTAATTTTTTTTTTCTATAATGGCTCTACATAATCGTATCACTGGTAATGTTACAAAAATTATCAATTTCATATAATTAATTAGGTAATCAATCTTTCAAAAATTTACATTTTTTTCATAGTATTGATTATAAGAAAAATACATCAAATAATATGATTGCTACTATTTACTAATATTTTATGTAATAAAGCCAAAATATTTGTAAAATTAATTTAATTATTATTTATGATATACTACTAATAAATAAATATTAACTTAAGATAATTTGGTTAGTATACTATAGTTTTATAATGAATGAAATTTAATGCTATTAGTTATTGTAAAAAAAAAATAAACAAAGAAGAAGAATACCATAAAAACAATAAATGCAACAACAACAAAAAAAAAAACTATTGTGAAAATTGAACCCATGACCTCTATATACAAATCCTTATACTTTACTACTAAGCTATACATTATATCTTATTAATTATTGCTCTTAAAATATACATATCACATATATAATTTCTTATATTTATAAAAAATTTCATAATTAATTATTTTGGAGATTAGGGTGGTTGGGCCCCTTTAGGCCCCTACTAGATCTACGCTTGCTTGAAATGTATATTCTATAAGTTTTTTTTTTTTAATTTTTCTCATTAGTTGCTATCAAATATAATCAATTATTGAGATTACAAAAAAAAATAATATCATAATATATTATAAAAATATAAATAATCTCAATTATTGATTTATAAATTTAAATAAAAAAATTAAAGGATGACAGCCCCTTGCAAGTGGTTGGTATTACCAATTATCATTGAGCTCGTGTCGCAACCCAATTCAATCGTTTTGCTAAACTTCTATTTTTGCTTCAAGTTATAGTGATTTATTTGTATAACTAAGAGCATCCCATCTAGGGTGCTTGACATGATTTCCAAGGCACAAGAACTCCAATTTGGGGTGCTAAAGCGATGGGGCCTATTCTTAAAAAAAATTGGGCTGTTTGCCATTTTTTTTTCAACTTTAATATTATTTTTTGTTCATTTTATGTAATGTAAGTGCCATAAATAATATAAATAAATAATAAGGTCTTTTGTTTAAGGATTTAAGGGATAAAATAAAGAAATTTTTAAGAAAGAAAATTCATTAAAATGTTTGACATAGCACCTAAAGACCTCAAATGAAATCTTGAAGATGAGATTGGTCTAATAAGCATTTGTTAATAATTAAATATTTAACTTCTCACCAGGTTTTGTGTTTCGTGAAGCTATACATATAATAGAGCTCATTTATTTATTTATTAAAAAAAACCATACTTATTCAATCATTAGACTTGAAAAGAAAAATGTTATGCTATAGTGCCTATATGATATGATCATTTTTTATATATGCGCTTGAATATCTCGCATAACCTGCATTCAAAGCCCAAATGTTGCATAAATCCTGCAGGGTAATAAAAAAATCATTTCAAGCTCTGCTCGCTTCTTGTTGAAAGTTCGGTGGAGGTGGATACTAAATGATGCTGGTCCGTCCCGTTCGGCGGAGCATCATGCAACATGACAAAAATGTCGATGGTTTTCATCTAGGGAGATTGCAACTGCAACTGGAGCAACCTAAGCAACTTCTTAAAGAACTAAACAAGAATCACGGAACGCATTTCAAACACCAGCTAAGTAGCGTACCGTGATCCATGATTCTCTAGGAATTTGACCACTCCAAAGCAAGGGAAGGCAGTGACGCCCGGTGTAGAAATCTTGTGTGCGGAGCTCAACGAAAGGTGATGTGGATCGGGCAGGGGCAGTGCATTATCATTATTAATGCCCAATAATAGTAAAACCTATTACTACAATCTGCCCCGTAAATTTTAGTGTACCATAGATTGCAATCCAGTGGAATGAGTTGTCATTTTTCTAATTGAAAATTAGGTCAAGTTAAATGAAAATGAAATCGATAAACTAAACTTAAAAACTACATCAGAAATGCAAGAATAACTCTTAAAAAACAAGCAAATTTTCAAGAAAACGATAGAATATTCAATGTATCATAGTGCAATATATGGCAAGATGACTCTACAATTATTACCTCGCTTCCCCTTCCACGACTACCCTATTCGATTCCAGGCACCGTAGGATCAGTCTTGCCCGTCCCCATGACCTCCCTATTCATACATCATTGTATTCTCCGTCCACTTACAATTTACAAAATATGTCCGGGCCACCCGGCTACAATCTTGTTTCCTTTAAATGAAATGGATCTCTTATGATTACTCTATATATACACGCACTCAAACCTTTCAAGAAATAATGTTTATCAATTTTTTCTAAGTAGCCAACTTTTTCATTATTTAGATTCAAATAAGCATGGGAAAGTTTA